>PVJO010025014.1:0-23380 GCA_004026905.1 Hystrix cristata
CCTGCTTTCAGATTGAGCATGGAATGTTCTAAACAATACACTAAAAATCTGTTAGAACCAAACGTAAATTCCATGGGCAGTCGTTTCCTGTTGCCGCTTGGTGACAAAGGAGAAGTTGCCCAAGCAACCTGAGAGCAGACGCTGGGTTCATCTGAGCGAGCCTGGAAGAGGTGGCAGGGAGGAGCTGACCTCCCTGGTGATGACTGAACTAACCGAGTCAGATCGTGACCCTGAAACAGAGTAACTTTTCACTTCTTCATCAAGATGGAAAACTTCAGATTTTAATGGTAAAGGAAGTGATGACTGGTCTGGCACACAACACGAAACTCAGATGGACCGACTGGAAAGGGAAGAAGCTTTCTATCGATTTGTAAATCACTTGAATGAAGAAGATTATAGACTTGTGAGAGATAGTGACTTGTTAAGCACTCCTGGTGAAAGTACTGAGGAAGAGTTGTTGAGAAGACTCAAACAAACTAAGGAGTATCCACCAAGGCAAAATTCAGATGGAAATAGAAAAGGTGAAGACTCTGCAGATGATGTGTCGACTCCATAATACGCTGGGTTAATTCTGTCAGACGAACTAGAAGTAGGACAAGAATTGGGCAAAGAGGAACCCGATTTTGGAGAGCAGCGAGCTGGACCAATCCAAACAGTGACGATTTCAGATTCGGTTTAGAAGAAATAAATGTTAACCGTAATAACGGGAGCCAAAACCCAAAGAATGAAAATGAGGCATCTTCAAGATGTTCTGGTGGAGAAATTGCAGGAAACAGAAGCCCAAGGCAAGAGGAAAATCCGAGATCTGAATCGACATCTGCTAGACCATCCAGGTCACAGGGAAATTCATCTGACACCTTAACAGCGCCTAGCAGAGGCCGGAGGAGGGCAAGAAGCAGAGGCGGAGCCGACAGGAGTTCGTCAGCTCCGCGTCCACTGGGGGAAAGTCCAGGAAGACCTCAGCGCGGTGTCTCCTCCTCTCAAACTTTTGAGCACCTTTTAGCAAGCGAGAGAGCGGGACGCTCCAGACCCCAGCCACATGCGACCCTGAGACGGCAAATAACTGGGCCTGAGTTACTAAGTGGAGATCTTTTTGCAGCTCCTGGAACGAGACACGGCTCTCATGGAGCAGTCTTTTCAGACACAGCGCGCAGTGGTGCATCTAGACGATCAGGACAGAGAACTCCCACCACAGTCTTTGATCTTCAAGTCAGAAGAGATCATGCCAGGGAATTTGGACTGAGAGAGAGCACAGCTAGCAGAACTCGGTCGAGGTCTCAGACACCGAGTAACACGGATGCTCGTGAAATTGAACGAGCACGTCTGAGGCGCACATTTTCACATTCTGGGTGGGCAGATATGAGACACTATGTCGGTACCATGAGGATTGCCGTTCGTAGAATCTTAAATACTGGCTTAAGTGAGGCTATGTCTCTTACAGTTCAAGCCATGTTAAGGCAGATTATGGTAGGTTTGGGGGAGATAATGTTCTTAGATTACACCGATAGCCTTTCAGAAACTAGCAGCTCTGTATCCAGTGGAACTACAGAAAGGTTGGAGGCGTGGAGCCGGGCGGCCGGAGCCAGCAGTTCTGGTTCCAGTTCAAGCTCCATTTCGAGTTTCGGTATGAGTTTCAGTCCTAGCTCCAACTCCAGCGGGGAAAGTTCAGAAACGAGCTCAGACTTGTCTGAAGGCAGCAATGAAGAAAATTCATCATCAGGCACCAGGCAAGAGGGTCGCCGTAGGGCCTCGTTCACATCTGATGCAAGCGGCTCTTTCCCCTTTCTTAGCCAGGCTCAGGTTTTCCTTTTAAATGAGGACGATGATGAACAACCTGGAGGACTCACCAAAGAACAGATTAATAACTTGTCAATGAGAAGTTTTGACGAAAACGATGCATTAAAAATCTGTAGTGTTTGTATCAGAGAATATGCAGAAGGCAGCAAACTCCGAAAGCTACCGTGTTCCCATGAGTACCATGCCCACTGCATCGATCGCTGGTTATCTGAGCATTCTACCTGTCCTATTTGTCGCAGAGCAGTCTTACGTTCTGGTAGCAGAAAAAATGTCGTATAATTAAAAATCTGAACTCTCAGCTATGTAGCTGAGGTAGTGAAAGGCAAACAAGAATTACTTACTTTACGTTAATGTTTTGAGTGGTACTTACAGAAATACAGAAATAAATAAAATAACTCATTATAATCATGGGGTACAAAATAAAAATTTTAACTGGTTTTCATTCACCTAACTGAAAATCTGAAAATATAATTAAGAAGTCTGTTCTCTTTAGAATAGCAAAGAAAGGGATATTTACAAATCATTTTAGCCTAATTACATATTTGTACTTTGAAAAATACAGAATATTGTTGACAGAATTAAAGTCTTAAATATTAGATAAAAGATATGTTTTTATGGGTGCTCAGAGAGCATGATATTGTTAAGTGGTTATATTACCTATAGAGTCCTACAGACTCAATGCAATCATTATAATGGCAGAGCTATCATTTTAACATAATTGAAAATTGATCCTGAAACTCATATGGAGAGACTAGGGACTCAGGAGAGCTTCAAGATTTTTCAAAAGAAAAACAAAATTGGCAGAATAAATCTTTATTACAAAGATATAACAATAAAGGAGTTGCTCCACATAGACATCAGTTCAGTGGAATAGAATTGGAGGTTTAGAAATAAACCATTACATATATTATCAGATGACTTTAAAAAATGACAATTCAGAGGGAAAAAACAGTTTGTTTTTTTTAAACAACTGGATATATACATGCAAAACATTAAAATAGTACACATATAAAACAAATTTATATACTTAGAAATTTAGAAAGGTATTTGCATAGTCATTCCTTAATCTTAATTTTTTTTTTAATTTTATGAAGACATAGTTACCTGTTTTCCTGAAGCGTTTTTCTTCTTGAATCACTTGGATCAAGTGTCCAATTGAGCTATAAAAATCTATAAAGTTTACAGATTCTGTCCCGAAAGGTGAGTAGTTGGGTAAAAATGTGCAAGAGAGTTGCAAACTGATACATTTAGTGATTAAGTGATTTTTAATACACCATAGCAAAATGAAAAACAAGTAGAATATGTTTTTAAACTCTTGAAAGTGCTAAAACATACAAAAAGTTCAACCTTAAAGTATAAAACCGAACAACTTCATGTGTCACATCCTATGGTGAGGAAATGGATTCCGTCAGACTGCAGGAGCCGCTTCAGCGTATCAGATTAGACATGGACAGGTGTGAGTCTGCATTCCCACAGATGGAGGCTTACAAGCACGGAAGGATTAGGGAACTTTCAGGGATCCACAGCTGTTCAGTCAGCGCAGCATGGCAGCAGCCCAGTGTGAATGAGTCCTATCCTAAGGGATGGTCCCCTCATTGACCTGCCTATTGTTTAGTTGCATTACACTCACAGTTTTAATTTCTAGTTCATGGAGTGCTCTACGGAATTGCACACACTCATGTAGGATTTTGATTAATAAGTCAAATATGTATAAAATCAAGATCCAATAAATTAGTCTTTGTTTTCATTAGTAGCTGACTAACTAGGCTCCCACATTAATTTATCTATTTTTAAAATAAAAAGAGATAGTGATTTTGTCCTTTACACATGGACCTGATTACTCTGACTACACAATAAGTCCTGAAATTGCTCTCTCCTGCTCTTGCTTCTACCAAGTTCAAGGTGAACTGAGAGAGTATTTCAGTCCTTAGAAAGGACCAGTTTGTACTTTAAAATGTACAGTGTTCCATGTTCCTTCATCTTAGGCTATTATAATTATAATTACTATATTGTGATTGGTTTCGTAAGTGTCCTCTCTGGTAAATGAATTGGAAAGATCTAGGTCTGCTTTGTTTAGAAGATGACATGGTACTTGATAATAAATAAACCAAATTTCCAAGATCTACCACTTTACCCTTCACTTTCATATCACCACATTTTTTTCTCTCTCTAATCCCAATAAGAATGACTCAAATTTTATTTTAGAGTGATTGTTAGTGAGAAAGGGAATAATATAATTAAACTCTGTTAGTGAAGATTTATTCTGAGAAACATAAGGTTTTTTTGTCTATTAATTGTGTTAGCCTAGGCAAGTGCTTTCGAAAATAGATGTCTGAATCAAAACAAAACAGAATATGTATAAAATTGGAAATTTTTGAATTTGTCTCTAAGGATATTCTAGAAGGTATGTGATTTTACTAGCTTTTTTTTTTTTAAAAACTGTAAGTGTCTTCTACAAATAATCAAGTGTTGACTATTCTTGCCTTTGAACTTGAGAAAACATCCAGGTGATTTATGTCAAAGTTTGCCATTTATCAACATCAATAGAATTTCAAGCTCATTCTAAATACATATAATATGGAACTTAACTGAACAATAATTTTAAAATTTTATGAGTATAACACAATGACTTTTGTAACCTTCATTTCATTGTGAAAATTATTTTTTTTTTGTATTCATCCATTTTATTGTAAGAATCCGGAATTCCATCCTTTAGAATTTGATACTGCTCTGAAAACAGAGATTGGTCATGTAATTTCATAGCTGAAGCAAAATAACAAATATACCTTAGAAATTGCTAAAAGAATATACAAAAGCCTTGTCTGTCTATGGAAACATAGTGGAGAGATGTGGAAATGAAAGGAATTTTTGCTGATTCATCATATTTTGGGTATTTTAAAATCTTACCTATTTTTATGTGCTTGTGTGTGTACATATAAATGAATATACATGTGCGCACACACGCGCGCACACACACACACACACACACACACACACTATGTGCTACACAGTTTGGGCTGCTCTAACAAATGTACCATAGGCTGGGTGGCTGAAACAACAAATTATCGTTTCTCACAATTCTGGAATCAGGAAAGTCAAAGTTCAAAGTGCTGGCAGATCAGGAGTCTAAGGAGAACCCCCTTCCTGGTTTACCGAAACCAGGTTTCAACCTCATATGGGGGCAGCAATAACATGGACATCTCTATGATACTTTTCCATATAATGGCCTTAATCCAATTCAACAGGGTTTCATCTGCATGGATTAACTACTCCCAAAGTACCAATTCATTCATCCCTCCAATACCATCACACTGGTATTTTAAAGAATTTTGAAGAGACATATACATTCAGTCTACAGCAGACTCCTATAACAAAACACCACAGAAGAGATATTTTAAATAACAAAAAATAATTTCTTACAGTTCTGAAGTCAGTGAAGACTAAGATCAAGGTACTAATGAGGTAGGTTCAATCCTAGGATGTCTCCCATTGGTTCCTAATTGACTGCCAAACTCTCTGTGCTAACATGACCTCTGCACACAAGGGAAGAGGCATTCTGTGATGCTTCTTTTTATAAGATCACTACTCCTAGCCTATAAGGACACTATTCTTATTATTTCTTTTAGCCTTAATTACCTCCATAAAATTTCTACTTCCAGATACAGCCATACTGGAGACTGGGGCTCCAGTGTCTGCATTTTGAATGGATGAAAATATTCAGGCATATGGAAAAAAAGAAAGAGAGAGTAATAAAGAATGCATTAAAATAGTTTCTTTGGTTACCAGATAGTGGGATAGTTGGGCACCCACGTGCATATAATTGTGCCTTACAACCTCACTCTATGGTGAATTATATCACTTATGAATACTTTTAAATATCTTCTCTCCAGAGCTGTTTACAACGCAGTTCTCAGAGTAAGTGTGAATTCTCTGAAGAATGAAGTAGCACAGAACTAAATCCTTCATTCTAAGGGTTCCTATAATACACAATGGTCAGTAGAAGCTTTTTACTTTGTTTTTCTGAAAAACGAAGTTGATAAAAAGAAAAAAAGAAATACGAGGTCCGATACAAAATTATGGTGATGGTTAATTTTTTAAAAATTTATTACACTAGGGCTGGGGATTTAGCTCAAGTGGTAGAGCATTTGCAGAGCAAGCACAAGGCCCTGAGTTCAATCCCCAGCACAAAAAAAAAAAAAAAAAATTACACTAGAAGACACACTGCCATTAATTCCCCTCAAAATGATCCTCTAATTTCAAACAGATTTATGCCATCACTCTAGCTGCTTTTTAAAGTGCTTTCGGAAGGCCTCTTTTGTGAGTGTTTCAATCACCCTGTCGTGGTCACCTAGATGTAGTGAATCAATTCAAAACATTTAACCTTTATGGTGATTTTGATTTGGGGGAAGGACCAAAAGTCACATGGTGCCAGAGTCAGTGAATAAGGTAGATGAAACACGCCTTAGTGTTTTTATGAGCCTGCCATTCCATTGAATGGCACTAGGCAACGGCATTCACAATTTTTTTTTAATAATTCTGTGTAGAGATACTGATAAAGTAAGACCTCCAGAATTGCTTCGGAAAGTGGCAAGAATGATTGGTCTGTTCACAGCGAGGTGTATCTTGAGGTAGGTTAATGGCAATGTGTATTTTACTGTAACATTTTTTTTAGATTTAAACTTTCACCATGTATTTCATTATACATGTAGTATTGCATAATAATAGTAATAGTCTCCTATGGGTTTCAGCAGCACAACCTTTGCTTACTCCTCTGCCCGTCCTGGCATCAGTGCAAATGCTCCAGCTGCTACTTGGCCCACAGTTCCTGCCCCTCCTGCCCTGACACTCCCAGCAAGAGGCTCCTCGGCTTTAAGAGTGGCTGAGGTTTGAACTGATCTGCTCTCTCTGCTGATATTGTTACTCCTCTCCACGTATCGCCCATCGGAGTCTATTACAAACAGAAGCCACAGTACTCCACACTGCCATGATATAAACCCTGGGAATCCAGACAAATATATCCACCATCCCACTTCCCTCCATGACTTCTATATTTGCACATGCCTACTTAACACAAAGATTTCACATCTTATTTCCCACGGCAATGTGTTTTGCATAATTGTCATTTCATATATTAAAAGCCTTTAGTAAAATGATTTTTTTCAAAGTCATGTAACTAGTAAGTGAAGAAATCCGTACCATAATTTCTGACTTCCAGGTTAAGAGCCCTCTTTTACTTTCTTACTAATATGTTTGTCTATCTGCACAGTCAGAGAATAAAATCCAATCAATGATATATGCAGAAAAATGATATAGGCAGGAAGGAAGCCTAAATTCGTCTGTGAGACGAGAAAATGCTGTACATGAGGCTTGGTAGCCAACAGAAGTTCCCGAGAGTACTGAGGAAATTGAAATGTGTCCTTATTCTTAGGTTGACAAATGATATTTTAAAGTAGCCAACGTTTCAGTAGTTGAATCCAAAGCTTCATTGATTCCATTGCCTACTGAAATACCTGTAACAGAATCAGTTCTGGGAAAGAGGGGGGAAAGATTTCATGCTGAAAACAGAAACTACAGTTTGGTGCCTCTGAGCACTTACTGAAGCATGTGAGTTATATAATGTAGTATCTCAAGTTCCCGGGGGAGCAGATTCTGACACAGAATTTTAATACACAAGATTGCTGCCAGGAGTAGCTGGAGAAGAAGGTGAAAGAGGATAGATTGCATCACACGCAGTCACGACAAGACCTCGAATGTCCTGCGTTAGAAGCTGGAATGGCCTTGCAGGACTGTCCCGAGTTGGGGTGAAGGGCTAGTTTTCCTACATGACTAAGGCGTTTGATGCAGTACGGCTCTAGAAGTGTAACCTTAGACGTGGAGATCCATGAGCCAGGGCCAGTTTTTCTAGAAGGTTACCGACTGAGACCTGCCATTATTCAGGTCTCAAAGACTGAAGAAAGACATCCTCTAGTCATCATGGAGGAATTGAGAAGAGGAGGGCAATGTCTATGAAATATTAGCTTTCAATTATTAAGCCCCTATTATATGTGAGGTGATATATCTCGTTTTCACATGTTCTAAATTTTCACATATGTCATTATACTGGCTTTCAAAGGACATATGGCTAATAAAAGACCAGTGAGAGCTCTGACTCAAGGCTCTTTGAAAAAAAAAATATAGTATTTTTCTAGTATATTTCCTCATATTTCAAAATGTCATGACATAAATATTCACTCAAAACAGATAACAACAAATATTTTTGTTATATAGACAAAGACAATGTCAGTTGGAACGTGGATCAACTCCAGCTTTATTTAATGCAACAGACCACGAAAAAACACAAAAGATATTGAAGTAAAAGGTTAATTGTCTTCTTCTATCTTCACGCTCTTCATACGTTCTTTAAAGGGAATTTTGTTTCTATACTCTCCCTACTGTGTGCTCTCTTTTCACCTTGAATAAACATTTGGTCTGTACTGTCTGTTTTTTGAGTGCAGTGGTTAATTTTACACATCAACTTGACGGAGCTGTGACTGTCCCCAGATAAAGTTTTGATATTCGCTGTGTCTGTGAAGATCTTTCCAGATAAGAATGGTATTTGAATCGAAGGACTCTGTAAATAGATTTCCCCCTCCAATGAGGTTGGGCATAATCCAGTCCATTGAGGGCCTGAAGAGAAAAAAAAAGCTGGAGAAGGAAGAGTTTGCCTCTTTTCTTCCCACTTCACTTCACATCATGTGACATTGCGTTTCTGCTTCTTCCCTCGGGACTGAGAGCTGACACCGGCCTTCCTGGCCCTTCAGCAGTGCAGCATTTACAGACTGTGGGGCTGCCATGTCGGGGTGGGTTTGTGATTTAAAACCTGATCATCAGCACTGGGAGGCTGGGGAATTCATAACTTAGCAAAAGTATATGAGGCAAATTTTTGAAGTGAACCTCAACACCCTGAAAAGCTCTGTCATCGCTGCTCTCTGCAGGCCAGACTGTAGTGAGAACCGTGGTCACCAAATTAGGCCGTGTAATCACTAATCGAGTACTTGGCTCCTGGGCTGACAGGGACCAGATGGCTTGGACTACAGACAGCAGTTTGGCTTGGTTACCAAAGTAGATAACAAAGTCATACCCATAATCAGAAAATCTTCCTTTGGCCAATGTATGGGCCAATTGATTAGCGTGTTCCTTGAATTTAAATGACTAGGACACTTAATAAAACTTACACGATCAGCAAATGCATATCACAAAACCAGTCATGGCCTGTCACAGTTACTTTTTTCCTACTGAGACAAAATACCTGACACCCGAAGTTAAAAGCGGAAAGGTTTACTTCAGCTCACTTTGTAGAGGTGTCGGTCCATAGCTGCCTGGCTCCAAGGCGAGTTGGCATTGCAGGGGGCGTCGCAGAGGAGAAAGAGTCCATTGACTGGCAGAAGGCAGCAAGCAGCGTGTAACAGCAGCAGCACCAGCCTGCCTCTCCCTTTTATCCCATCCAGGCTACCCACCTTTTGGGCGGTATCACCCACATCCAAGACGGGCCTGCCCATTACGCTCACCAGAAGTGTGTTAAAACAATCAGTGGACTGATTTAGTAACCCTGCAACCTTAATCCCAGCATCATGCACCCTAGATCCAGTCACCTCCAAAAAGCCTCACCTGTGACCTTATGAGGCCCTGGGGGATATCTAGACAGAAGCTATAATATGGCCTCTCAATAAATTCCCAGACCTGAGCCAGTTTGCAGTTGCAAGACCACTTGGAAGAGAGTAAGCCTAGGTCCTCTTGTGGAAATATGTTGTACTTTACTGAACATTTGTACTGGCCATCTTTCCCCTAGCTTTCTGTATTGGTTGGTTTCCCATTTGCTAGGACATGATATCCAGCACCAACAATTTAAAGGATGAAAGGTTTAAGTTGGTTCTTTGTT
The DNA here is from genome assembly GCA_004026905.1 of Hystrix cristata. NCBI lineage: Eukaryota > Metazoa > Chordata > Mammalia > Rodentia > Hystricidae > Hystrix > Hystrix cristata. The sequence continues at coordinate 9,716 of PVJO010025014.1, forward strand.
TTAACATACTCAATCCATGGTGAGCTTGCTCCAAGACAGCAATATCATGGTAGAAGCACGTGATGGAAAAAGGCTGCCAACTTCACGTCAGCCAGGAAGCAGTGGGTCACAGCAGAGCTGGAAAAGAGCAGGGACAAGATACAGTCTCCAAGATCAAGTCTCCATTATCCTCCCAGACATACTTGGAAGTCTGCTTTGTCAGTATCCTAGGAGGCTTTTAAGCTAGTCAAGTTGAAAATCCAGTTTAATTGTCACATCTTCCCTAAAGATACATATAGCCCTCACCAGGAGAACTGAACTGTGCATTGAAAAAAGGAAATAATCAAATTTGAGAGGAACTCATGTCTAACAACTCTGAAATAACACTAACTCCAGAAAAGCCGAAATCACTGCAACCCACTGGTCAGAGTAGGAGGTTTGGGGAGCTCAGCTGTAAATGAAGTTTTAGCTCAGATCCATCTCATATTGAATCTATTGAGTTTCCAACCCCATCCCATGATGTCAGAAAGCATAAGGTGAACATGCATACTTAGACAGGTGGCAGAATACACACATCACTTCCTTAGCCTGTGGAGTGAGGGGCGGTGGTGGGAAAAATAAAGTGGAAACTGTCAGAACTCCCTCCATTTAGAGTATGTTAGTCAAATTTCCATCACTTAGGGAAAGTGATTTAAAGGAGGAAAGGTTTTTAGGCTCATGATTTCAGATGTTTCAGTTCATGGTTGCATGTCCCCATCACTGTGTGCCCTAGTGAAGTAGAATGTCAAGGTTATGAGGGCGTAGTGGAACAATGCTGCCCACCCCACAGGGGCTTGGAGCAGAGAGAAAACTAGAAAGAGGAAGGAGTCAGGGATGATACATACCTCATGAGTGTGGCCTTCACAGTCTGCATTCACATTAGGATGCTACTCTTCTGTACGCCAACCAGAATTACCCATCAAGTTCTGTTTACAACTGTCTAAACTTTTTCTAGTCTTCTCCTCTAAACATTTCCAAATGGTCCTGCAAACTGTTCTCAAAAAGGCTTCTGAACCACATGGTCAGGTCAGATGCCCACAGCAAAAACCCCATACCTCTGGTATGAGTTTTCTGTATTAGTCAGTTTGGGTTTTTTTTGCTGGAACAAGAGAACTGATTTGCAAGATTAAATGAGAAGAGAATTATTTTGGTTTAGGTTTTCAGAAATTTTAGTCTATGATCTGCTGACCCGACTGCTAGCAGAAATTTCATGGTAGAAGGCTATGACAGAGGAAAGATTCTCAACTCATGGCATCTGGGAAATAGGAAGTAGGGAGAAATTAAGAGAGGAAGAGGCCAGGGACCAGATATAGTCCCCAAGTTCTACCAGAAGAAACAGCAATCATTCCACTGAAATAAAGACTTTGGCCAGGTGGTTTTGGATTTCTCACACCAATTAATCAGCAGACGAAGGAAGAAGTCATCATCTGGGTAGGAGAATGGATCCTGATTGCCAAAGGGAAAATGGACTACTACCGATAATGGAGGTAAGATTTATTTTGTGGGATACAGGGATAGTTTAGCCCCACCACAACTTGTGATTAAGGACAACAGAAAACTATAAGGAACAAATTGAAACAAAGTGACTACTGACCCAGACTTTCAAAAATAAGAGTTTAGGTTGCCCCAAAAGTTAAACACAAAAACAAAAACAAAACCAAAAAAAAAAAAAAACAACAAAAACACGACAAGCTGTGGTGCTTGCTGGAGATAAAGGGAATACCAAATTGGTACTGGAAGTAGATCAAATACTGACGATGACAAAATAACCAGTTAAAAATGAGAACTGTAAAAAAAAAATGAGAAATATAATTTTCATTAGTATTTTTCTCTTAGTTTTTTACCTATGAAATGTCTTTGTTTCCTTTCTTCTTTTGTCTCTTATTATCACAAGAAGTGTTGAATTTATATTGTTAAAAATTGTTACATAAGTATCATTAATTTCAAGTCATAGTGTACCAGTTACAAGATATCAAAAAGGCATAATCATCATTCAAGTACTTTCCATCCTCTTCTAGGAGTGGGATTAGTCTATTTTTTATTGTATGTAGAATACTCACATCACATTAGGTGGAATTATGAACTTGCTAGTGTCTTCATTTGAGGATTTCCCATCAGTTATGTTTCCTGTGTGGGCGTCAAGTAGACAAGGGCTGAACTTGGATGGTTAATTTTATGGACCACCTTGGTCCTGCTATGGCTTGTTCAGATATCTAAATCAATGCTATTGTTTGGTGTGTCCATAAGAGTATTTCCAGAGGACATTAGAGTCTGAACGGATGTGGACGGAATAATGCTGGTGGCTCTCCCCACTGTGGGTGAGTGTCATCTCATTACTGACTCCCTGAGGAGACCAAAAAGGTAGAAGTTTGGAATTACTCTCTCTCTCTAATTGCTTGAGCTGGAGCACTTATCTTCCACCTTAGCCGCGCTCCTTCTCCAACCTTGAGATTCAGACTAGAATCTACACCATTAGCTTGCTGTATCCCCAACAATGAAACCACGCCCTGGTCGTCCATGGTATCCTGGGTCTCTGCATAGGGAATGGCTGACTGTGGGAGTCTCCACCTCCAGAATGACGTGAGACAACACTTTAATGTATGTGGATATATATATCCTAGAAAATTCTGAGTCATATCTATAGAAAAGGGTGAAACAATAAGCTGTATGTGGATTTTAAGAAATAGATCTTTTTGGAAAGAAATAAAAAAGAAGAAGATGTTTTGAGATACAGCTACCCATCCTGGGAACACGTTAAAAGCATTAAGAAAACATTTTGAAGGTATTTCATGACACGTTAAGCATATAATACCCTGTTTAACCACCACCTTTGCGTTAGGTATTTTGGTAAAGCCTCAGAAAATTGGAATTGTTTTAATACATACATACATTTTTTTCCCCCACTGGGTGTCACTAACATTTTCAAGGAGAACACAGATGCTTAGAACAGTCCAACTCACGATTACATTTAAATGAAAAAATAAAACTTGACAAATCAATTAATGTGTTCTTAATTTCATCTCATGCTATTTTGTTTACCATGGCAGAGGAGTAATAGACTGCACTGCATTGTGTGTGTGTGCTCAAGTGTGTGTGTGTGTGTGTGCATGTGTGTGTGATATGGTTTAAGTGTACTGTAGGCTATACCATGTTCGTTTCTGTAAGTATACGTTGTGACATTCACACGACCTGCAACATTCGATAAGACTACAGATTTGGGATTTGATTATATGTTAAATAAGTTAATGAGTGAACGAAGGAATATAAAGATAGAAAAAAATCAAACGTGAATGAATCCATGCTGACTGTGAGTTTTCTGCCTTGACAGTAGCAGTCTTTATCACTCCTTCTGCACCATCGGTGGAACTTCACCCAGTCACGAACGAGACACCCCAGAGAGGCACACCGCGCCTTTGAAAAGAAACGTGGCAGTCAGTGACTGGGTGCGTCCCCCAAGGATCCCATGATTATTCTCTCATTTTCATCTGAATCTGCTTTGTCTGTTAACAACCTGTGAGTCGGACCTCTCCCGTCCCCTGCTATTTCATAAGGAGAGAAGAGGAAGTGAGAATAATAGCAACCGTCCTCAATAAAGCCTACTTTATTTGTAGGCCTTCAAACCAGGGCAGCTTAAGAGGAATGATAAAGTATATCACATAGAGGAAAATTGAATCCAGATAAAATTATGAGGACCAAAGCAAACAGAAAATGCTGAAATTGCAAGATAGAAATCACTTTGCCTGATGAGAAATTGCTCAAAGTGAAGGCAAACATTATTTGCTGACCTCCCATATACATTGTAACAAGATGTCCGTTTTTGATGTTGGAACCAGCAAGTGTTTTGGGAGGCGATGGCATTTTTTCCCTTGATATTGAACTCAAATGGTCAGAGATGTGCATCGAGAGTTTTTTTTTGAATGCCCCATTATCATTCAATTTGCCAAAACACTCTTCTAATTATCTCTTCTAATGTTTTAAGCTAAGTCAACAGAGTTCGAAAGTTCATTTCAATCACATGAAATCCATTCTGTGTATCTACTTAGAGGTAGGTAGTTGCTATCGGCAGCAGGTAGGAACCCTGGAGCAGGGGACCAATCTCAGATCACGCGATTTTTACGGCACTATGAGCTTTGTTACTAGTTAATTGATCTGGAGCACTTAATACATACTTTCCTTTCTGTTACATGGGAAGACTATTGTCAACTTATATTCAATAAGGTACCATGCATGGAGTTATGGTTGAGCATTATAAAATTCTTAAAATATAATTTAATAAATGGTCGTCTCAGCGGGTTTGCCTATTGCTCATCCCATGTCCATTGTTTACTCACTTTCAAAATTATCGGTACTGTACCTTCTCCGCATCTGAGAGAACTTAGTGTGATTTTGAATGTGTCTGAATAGTGTTGATAATATTTCTTTGAGGAAGTTATTGACCTTTCTGTACAGGTTTCTTTTGCTATAAAATAAATTTCCTCATAGAGTAGTTGAAAGCTCAATACATTAGCCGCACGTTAAGAAAGTAGTGTCCAGCTCATATGGCCTCAGTAAATGTCAAATATTGTACTTATTCACATAGTCAAAGCGTATACTGAATACACAGAAAAAATTTACAACATTGGAATATTTAAATTCATAGTTAAACACTTAGTTATCAGTATTGCACTTTTCTCTGTTATGAAAAAACTCTCTTGAAGCACAATATTTGAGTCCCAGCTGATACCTAGGAAACAATCAGCCCAGTATTCGCTTCCTGTTTCTGCTCTTTACACAATATCATTGCAAAAAATTTCCCTCATTAAATCCTTTAGAATCTGTGAGGCTCCAGAATCTGCTAATCTGAAGTTTTGAAGGATGGAAAAATTACAACATGAATAAGAGAAACGTGATAAAAATATATGTAATACACGTAAAAATACTGTGAAAGATTGTTAAGAAACACAAATTATCCTTCAAAGAGGAAATAAATGACACAATTTTACATTATTTCAATTTATTTAGAAAAGATTCATTTAAAATTGATAGGCCAGAGTGATCAAATCTCCCCAGATGTGGGATTCATAATACAGACCCGCCTGTCTATACTAATATGTATAACCTTGTCTGATTTTAGCAGCAGTAAGGTGATGGTTAGGGCTTCTTATAACTCTGCTTTATTTTAATTTTCAAGTTGCTCAGAAAGTGGGTAGGGAAGAGAGATGCCACTTACGTAAGTTCTTAAAAGGAGGCAAAAGAGTTTCTGATTCACTTAAAGACTCAATTGTCATAATTATCTCTACTCAAACCTGTGAGGCTGCATTTTGGGTACGACTCACACTAGAGCTGCTTCTAGCACAGAAGAGGAACACGCCTTTCACGGTGCTCTCGTTGGGAAAATATAACTAACTGGTACTCGATTCTCTGTGGATAATGGCACAGAGAGCCTATGGGAAAAATCGTTGTGCGTTATTCACCAGGCATTGCATTTTAATACTCCCAGATAACAGACTCAGAAGAAATAAAAGTAAAAGGATTGAACTAACTTTTTCTGTACCTCATGTGACAAGTCCTTACTAAGGAAGGTATCTTTTCAGATATAAGAAAATTGAATCTCAAAAGTGTTAAGTAACCTAAAGGGATGTAATCAATAGAGTCAGGATTGAAACATAATGTATTTGATTCCAAATGCTGTTTCCGTTAATGGTATATATATGACTCTTGAAACCCTGAAGAATTTTCATCCTATTTGGGCAAGTAAGATTTATAGTTTTATAAATGTGTAATTTCCCACCTATCCTCACTCCCTAAAAAAGAGCTTAAAAATAAAAGATAAATCACACAGGTTATAATCTGAAGTTAAAACTGAATAAATTTAATTTTTAGAGCAAAAGCTACAATGCATGAATCAGATTTGACAAGGATTAAATGGAAAAATAAAGAGTATCACCTATATCCATATATACATACACACTCAAGGGCGCACACACACAAACACACACACATACATACACATTCACCATTCTTTCGCAATAGACTTTCCATAACTTTAGCAGGCAGCTGCTTGAATTGCACCCATTATCTGTATAAATATATAATGTCCCAAGTGCACAATTATGTTAGCCCACAGTGAAGAATGACTTGGTTTTAAAATTCGTGTGCTGGCAACCTGACTGATTCAGAAATATTTGCATTTGAAAGCATAGAGACTTTTCAAAGAAGCTGTCCATAGCTCAATGCAGACTATTAGTGCATATTTCATAGTAAAGAAAAGAGCCTTATGGCTGGGAATTCTGTCTTTCTTCCCATTCTGATGAGTCTGGGGTTAGTTGGCTCACTGCCTATTCCTGCTATGCAGAACACTTTCTCCACACGCATTCTGGCTTATAATATCCAATTCCATATTCAAAACATAATATGGGCAGTCCATTTACTGTTTAATCGATACTATAATTCACACAGCTAAATATACATGTTTACTATTTCATCACAATTGCATTATCATCATTAAAAATCTTCCACAGTCTTTTTTTCTAAGTGCCTGACTAGACATAAAATAATTGTGTGTTTCCTTAGGAAGTTAATCCAACTAAAACTGCAAACTTTGTAAGTGTAATTCATCACTATAGATAAAAAAGCAATGATGTATTTAATTTTACATTTTTATTACGTGTTTATGTTAACTTGTTAATATTTTAATGAAGTATTTGTTGTATCTCTACACCTACTAAGCTCTGCTAAGCAAAACCAAAGAGTTTGTTCAAGACATTATGCTAAACTATTGTGCTCTAAAGTGATTCAAGTAATGTTAGGGAGATAGGATTCCTTTAAACGTGAAAATTAATTAATGATTTAAGGCAATGTGTGATAAATATGCTTATTTTTAAAATGGCAGTTAAGGGCTGGGGATTTAGCTCAGTGGTTAGAGTGCTTGCCTAGCAAGCACAAGGCCCTGAGTTTGATCCCCAGTACCAAAAACAAGCAAACGAACAAAAAAAATGGCAGTTAAGTGAGCTAAGGTAACCCTGAGAAAGAATTAAACTGCATGTGGACTATCTCATAGACTATGTAGGATTCAAGCCACCCTTTGAAGAGTAAATAGTAACCAAAAATAAATTTTGAAAATGAAGGTAATATGTACAATTCCAGGCCCCCAAAAGAGATCATGTTTTGTACTACAAAGGAGATTTTAAATCATTAACAAATGAAACAAAATTTATGAATTAAGAAAGTTTGGCATCAAAAAGTGAAGAATTGCAAGTTTGCCTGCACCTTGGTTTCTAGAATTCACCCTGCTGTCTCACACCATGAAGGGCAATGAGTTGCTAAAAAGATAGTAAGAAGCTGAACAGGAAGCTAGGCATCACATGGCACAAGGCCAACTAGCCAAAGGAGAGCAGGGATCTTTTACAAGTAACACTGCCATTGTGGAAATTTTATCAGATAAAGATACTTACTTGAGTAAGTAAGATTGTTTTAGGGTAAAGCAATTGTGGCCTATAGAATTGTTATTCTACTGAATTTATGAAATCATTTAACATTTTATCAGGTTTTGTTTTTGTTTTTTGTTTTTGTATTTTTCTGTGTGTGTGTGTGTGTGTGTGTGTGTGTGCGCGCGCGCGTGTGCGCGCGTGTGTATGTTTGTGCTGGGGATCAAACTCAGGGCCTTTTGTGCTTCCTAAGCAAGCACTCTAACCACTGAGCTAAATCCCCAACCCCTCAATCAGTTCTTATGAGCAGTCCACTCTATGTTTGGCATTCTGTAAAATATTGAGGAAATAAGTGAGTGGAAAGTAGAACAGTACTGTCTAGGAACTATAAATTCTAATAGGAGATGACAGATTTCACGGATGGATGGATGGACATAAAGATATGTGAAATAGAAACTCAATAAGCAGCTTAACACATTAGTGGACAGTGCTGATAAGAGTGGGTGTTTTATTCTACTAGCCACACAAAGTATTTGAGGAGATTCTTAAAGGGTGAATTAATCCCTATGATTTAGCAATTCTTTTTTTTTTTTTAAACCAAGAATATGTATTGGTACATTTTACATATAATGGTCACATTCATCACATTTATTTTGTACCTGTATATGATGCATCTTGGTTCTCCCCCCTCTTCCCCGCCCCTCCCCTCTGTTCCCTCCCTCCCTATTTACAGCAGGTTTATTCATAATTTTCCATATTTTCCCTTTCCCTTTTCTTTCCTTTGTTGCCTTTTTGCTTTTCCCCATCTTTCTTTCTACTACTCCTCTCCTTTGTATATTATCTTCCTTTTATATAATATATATTACACCTCTTTGTCCTTATTTACAGTTATGGTTTCTCATAACAGAGAAATAATTTGATGTGTGCTCATGAGTGTCTGATTTATTTCACTTAAATGTATGTTCTCAAGGAACATCCATTTACATACAAATGAGTCTAGTTTATCCTTTTTTATGGCTGTGTAGTGACTTAGCAATTCTTTTTCCTAAATCTATTCTGGTTGTCTCCTAACGCCGCCTCTCTGGACACCCTATTTGGGCCAATTACCATTTGCCTTCTTGTAATTACTTAGCCTTAGTGGCCAGTCTCTGTTTAGTTTCTATACTCCAAAGTGCAAACATAAATTCATCACCTAAATTCCCCGAGTAAAACTAACACAAGACCATACCTTATTTTACTCTTCACCAGAGGCTTGAAAGTAGTAGAGGGGAATACAAGACAGTAAATAAAAACATGGAACAGATAGTTACCAGATTTTCTTGTTTCTAGATTTCAGTTATGTTCACTACTAGATTTTTCCTCCACAGAATTTTAGCAATCTGCATTGCTAAAATGCCTCAACCTTCCAGAGATAAACTAACTTTATTCTCCTTCATTTACTTCACTATCTAATCTTCTTTACTTTCATTACTAATAAAAGTTAAAATAATATATTCTCACAGTAGAGTGAGCCTTTTTAGGATAGTACAATGATTAATAGTGTGGGCATGTGCCCAGAACTCCTCAGTTTCTATCTTACCGCTTGCATTTACCAACTGGGTATATTTGGAAAGTTTACTTAGCCTTTTTTGTGTCTTGGTTTTATCAGTAAAACTGGGTAATAGTACTTCACTCAGAAGGTAGGTATGAGAATTATGTGATAGTTCTGTTTTAAGTATGCCCAGTAGATAATTTTCATTAGCTACTTAAAGTAGCACTACTATTATTAAAAATAAAAACGTCTTTCATGTCATCGTCTGATGAACAAGTCTTCGGCCTTCCTTTCTGGGTCGGACCTTCATAGATTTGTAAACCTATTAACATGTGTTTGAAGGATCTAGTCTAGGAAGAAGAATTTCTGCTTTCACTGTTTTCAGTAGTTGAAAAGACTAGTGACTCAGAAGTATATAGACTTTTGCAATTTTGGTTTTTCTCTGCTTTTAATTTGAAGAGTTTTCATCAGCGTTGCACTGCGTTAGAAAAGCCAAGCAAGCTATAACCTGAGAACACCCAGAAGACTCCAAAGGAGTTTGCGTCAGGTCTAGGAGGACCATTTTGTTAAAGTAAAACGTTCTCAGAACCTCAAAAGGTAGAATTTACGCACAAATCGCCTGGATCGAAAAATTCAAGACAGCAGTTTCTCTACAAAGCTTTTAAAGAATTTATATATTTTTAAATTACAATAATGAATCCTAGGTTTAATTATCTCCCACCGGGAGCGCAGATGTGAAATGAGGCCCAAGCTGAAGTCATAAACCAGAGTGAGGACGCACCCGTGGCGGCCTCACCTGGTTCAAGCGCGTCCTCGACACCGCTCAGGGAGCCTGTTTACCTCCGACACCGTCGCTCCGCTGGCCGCTTCCAAGCTGTCAAACCCTCCCTCTCTCCGAAGTTCTCCAGTCTGCACAGCTTTGCCTTGCTCTCCCTGTAAAATACCACGCGAAGTCCTGATTTTTGGAGAACATTGAAGTCAAGCCGGAGATTTAACTCAGTGGTTAGAGCACTTGCCTAATAAGCAAGGCTCTCAGTTTGATCCCCAGCATGAAAGAAAGAAAGAAAGAAAGAAAGAAAGAAAGAAAGAAAGAAAGAAAGAAAGAAAGAAAGAAAGAAAGAAAGAGAGAAAGAGAGAAAGAGAGAAAGAGAGAAAGAGAGAGAGAGAGAGAGAGAGAGAGAGAGAGAGAGAAAGAGAGAAAGAGAGAAAGAGAGAAAGAGAGAGAGAAAGAGAGAGAGAAAGAAAGAGAGAAAGAAAGAAAGAAAGAAGAAAGAAAGCAAGCAAACAGAAGCCATCAAATAAGAAACAAGTCATTTAATTACATGAAAAAATATGAACCTACCAAGATCTACATCCATTCTATCTTTCACATATATACAGTTAAAAGAAACACGCAGCTATACATTCTGAGGAGGGTGTTCAACTTCGATTGAGGTACCATTTTATTTTCATTTTTCTAAGTTTAAAATATTTGGCAACATAAACAAGGAGAATTTTTCTTTTCTTTATGTCAAATGCCCTCTCAGCTAGGTTTTCTCTATGACTCTTTGTTCAAATCTCTCCTGCTGTAAGGAACCTTCTTTCGGTCCCCAAGTCCCTTCCCTTTCTCCCTATCTCTTTCCATGTAAAGTTTGAGAAGTTGTTTGTGTGTATACTTTCTATTCCCACATTCGCAACAGCATCTTGAAGCCATTTTAATGATTTTTGCCTTCCATTTAAAATAAACTCCTATTCATTTTGTCTATATGTTTTCTTAAAGATATTACATGAAATTGTGCTTCATATATTTTTATTCTATGGTTTTATTCTAAAACCACCTAAATTTAATTTACTGAGCCAATTAAAATCCTTCTGTGATTTTCAGATGATTAAATTTTTGTATATCTTTATGAATGAGTCGTGTAGACTATATAAGTAATGTGTATGTTTTCTGATCTAAAATTGTAACTTGAATATCCAACATAATTGTAAAATTCCTATTCTATTATTGTCACTCTTCTTTATGCTTTTGCATTTTTCTTGTACTTTTAAATTCTTTGGTCCTGAGAAATATTGAAAGAAGTTTATTTATTATTCTGTCTCAGTTCCACTTTCTAGCTTTGTGAATCATCTTTTTGCCACATTTGATTATTATTATTCTCATGATTATTTTTTTCTTTGAGTTCATTTTGCTATTTTTCTAACTTCTTAGATCGATAGTAACTTCATTGATGAGTAGCTTTTCTTTTTCATACATAAGGTTTTATTTCAGGTATGATACAGAGCATTATCTGATTCGTGTTTAAATTTTTGTTACTTGGAAGTGTAATGCATATTTTCCAAATATATTTACCTTTTTACAATTATTTTTCACTATATTTTCACTCTAACTCAATGATATTGTAGTACTTTGTATAATTTTCTGTCAGCAATTATTTGAAGCTTGATCAGATTTTCATTACAGTTTGTCTCAAGATCAGATTTTATGCATATCATGTGTGTGCTTGAAAACATGATGCACCCTTGAATTTTTGTGTTCAAAGTTCATTATATATTCATAAGGACAAACTTATTAACTATATGGTCCAAATTGCTCCTATCTTTAGTGAGTCTGTTTTTGGATCTTTTAAATAGCAAGAATAAAATCTCCCAGTGTGATCAGTATGATGATGGATTTACTAAGTTTTGCCTACCACATAGTTAGCTGTTTTTGTTTTACATCTTGGACTGTTATTAGGTAATTAGGCAAAAAAACGCAATATGTGTTTAAATTCCTCATAAGACTTGACAACTTTTATTTCAAGTAATGATTTTACCTTAAATTCTGGTTTGTCTCATATTAAAATAACTTCGAGATTTGTCTTGGTTGTTAATTCCATGCTTTATCTTTCAAATTATGTGGACCTTTAAATTTTAAATGACTCTCTAGTGAATTAGATGTCAGTGGGTTTTACTTATATGCAAATCTGATGATAGCTATTTTTCTATCTTTCAACTCACTTGTAATTTTTATTACTAATGATTTGGGAGTTTCTGCCCTAAGTGTAAAATATACTGTCTTTTACATTGGTGATATTTTTCAATTTTATGCACACACTTCATGATATTGATTCATTGATATATTTTAACTGAGTTATCTACATACCACTCTCAAGTAATTTGGGCCATTAATATGTTTTAACTATGATCATAAGCCTCCCAATAATATTAACAGTCAATGTTTTGTCATTCACTTCAGTTCTGTTCATGTTTTTATTCCTCTTTATTTCTTTAAAAAATAGTTATAACATTTTTATTATATGCAAAGCATTACCTTAAATATTTTAAACTACTATCTTGTCAATCCTCAAAAGATTCTTCAGAGTTACTATTTTTTTATTTACACATCCTTAAACTTTTTTATTTTTCTGTATTTTTACCGTCTTATTTGCTTACCATGTAATTGAATTTTTTTCCGCATTTAAGGTAAGTCTGAATAAAATGTACCTGGTAGCAGTTCTTCTCACAAGAGTATATTAATGACAAATTTTCCAAAATTTGTCTAAACAATGATTTTATTAACATTCTTTTTGAATGATTATTTACCTGTATTAAAACTGACAATTGTTTAATGTGTCATTTTTAAACAGTCTAATTGTTATTTATTTTTAAATTTTTTTTATTAGACCACATTTCCAGTACATAATGATTATAATTATTATGGGGGTTTGCACATGTTCATAACACATATTAATTCTTTTTTGTCCCCTTTTCCTCCCATCCCTCCCTGTTCCCTTCAACTCTTGTTTTCTTCCTATTTGCAAACCCCTATTTCCATTTTTTCTTCAATCTTATCTTTTCTTAAAAACATCATTTTTCTTTTCTTTTATTACCTTGTGTACAGTCTCCTAAATTCCATCAGTAACCCAGAGAAGACTTCTGTTAGTGTCACTGATTTTTTTTTTTAATAATGTTTGTGTCTCGTTGCATCTTACAAGTTTTTTCCTTGGTTTTTGAAAACATAAAACATTACCAAAATTTCCTTATATGTAGATCTACATTTGTTTATCACATTTCTATTTGACTATACTTCCTATTTTGAGCACCTTCATGTTTTATCCATTCTGAAAAATTCTAATAAAATATCTGTTTGAAAATTCTGCTACCCACTAGGTTTCTCACTATGGAATTTCATTTGAATATACCTCTGACTTTTGTCATTTACTTCCATATCTATAATTATCCTTCTCTAATTTTTTCTTTCTTTTTTTCACTATAAAATTGTACAAATGATAGTACACTTTCCACTCTTGACGTGTTCTCTCTTGAGGTATTTATATTTCTGAATACATTTATTGAGTTTTTTTCATTGAAATGTCAATGTATTCTACGTCTTCAGGTTTTACCCATTCAGTTTTTCTGACGTTACCTGTTCAATTTTTTGGTCCTAGTGTTGCCTTCTCGCATTTTTAACTCTCTCTTTTAATGCATGAGACATGTTAATTACTGTCTTCCCCTAATAACTATAATACCTTTTGCCCTTAAGAGTTTAACACCACTATTTCTTGTTCTTGTTCTTGTTCTTATTCTTGTTCCTGTTCTTTTTCTCTTACTTGTGGTTATCTGTTTCCCTGTGTGTGGTTATAATTTGGGATTATGTTTTGTGAAAATTCTGAGGATTTTGTTTTCCCCCAAAGGACATTTGCATTACCACTATGCATTTTTTCAAAGTTTTTGTGACCACAATAAGAA
>PVJO010025015.1:0-23421 GCA_004026905.1 Hystrix cristata
GATATTTTGCTTCTGCCAGGGATGGTAGTGCACGCCTGTAATCTCAGCACTTGGGAGTCTGAGGCAGGAGGATCACCATGAGTTAAAGGCCAGTCTGGGTTACATAGTGAGTTCAAGCCCTACCTGAACTATATAGTGAGACTTTGTCTCCAAGAAAAGAAAAAGAATAAGAATGACTATATATATATATATATATATATATATATATATATATATATATATATGTATTTTCCTTCTTCCTGGAGCATCAGTGTGGATCACAAAACCAAAGCCCACCCAGCTCACACACTGGTTGCAGAACCAAGCTTGTTTGGAGCAGGTAAATGGGCTGAGCCTGGAAGTCTTGTCCCGGGGGGGGGGGGCATAGTGATGTGTTTTGAACCCAGGGCCTTGCACTGAGCTATATCCCAGGTCCTTTTTATTTTTTATTTTTAGACACAATCTCACTAAGTTCCCCAGGCTGCCCTTGAACTTGTGATTCTCCTGCCTCAGCCTCTGATAAACTGATTTTGAAAGACTGAGAGGGAGAGAGAGAGGGAGGGACAGAGAGACAGAGACAGAGAGAGAAAGAGAGAGAGACAAAGATTGAATAAATTCGGGGGTGGTTTGTTAAAAAGCTAGGTGGACATCTAACTACCACACTCTTGAGTAAATCTAACAGGGATTAGCATAAAAAATCATTAAATAATGGAGGATGGATTGCGAAGATCATTGTGAAAGAGCAACAGTAAGTAATTGCTAACATTTATCAAGCACTATTGGTTAGATGTGGAGCTAAAGAATATTTTGGTGACAAAAAGGGAGCCTTCAATATATATGCGATGGAGCATTATTCAGCCACAGAGGATGAAATCCTGTCATTTGCACTGACAGGGCTGGAAGTGGAGGATGTTATGTGAAGTGAAATGAGCCAGGCATGGAAAAGTGAATACCTCATGTTCTTATTCATTTGTAGAAGCTAAAAAAGTTGATCACATCGAAGCAGGTAGCAGAATGGTGGTCATTAGCAAGGGTAGTGGGTTGGCGGGAATGGAGAACTTGCATAGTGTACCAACTGCAGCTGTGTAGGAGGAATGAGTTCTAATGTTCTGTAGTACAGTGGGGTAATTGTAGTCCACAACAATTCATTAGACATTTCTAAATAATTACAGGAGAAGAATTGGAAGGTTCCTAATGCACACCTGAGGAAATGGCAAGGCTGATTACCCTCATTTGATTATTACACAACGTATACATGTGTTAAATCATGCTATGTGCTATTAAGAAGTACAAATATTATATATCGATTTTATAATGTTTATCAAAAGAATGAGTAGCTCAGTAGTGTAAAGCTTGTGTAGCATGTGCAAGGCCCACAAGAAACAAAAAGAATGAGTAAATGAGTGACTAAACAGAAAAAAAGAACCTTTAGTAATCTGGGCATAAAATATCTTAGTAGTTTTACATAAAATTATATTCATGTATTAATTCTTTTATTAATAGATTAATACCCTTTTATATGTTTCTAATAAGTACAGTTATATAATTATACAAGTGACTAATAAATGTAAATTTATTTCCATAGCTTTCAAACACCATTAAAACACCAGCATATTAAATAAAGTAAGTAAAAACTTACACAGTATTAAGTTTACTAGCCGAGAAAGAAGAAATGATGTGAAAAATAAACAGGTAATTTATATTCATTATATTGCATACATGTTTGTATTTATCTATAATTATTTTCCTTATAGTAGTTGACCATTTATAGTAATTATCTTTCCCGGAAGAAAATGGTTTTTTCCCAGGTGCAAGAGAAAACTAACAACGGTTTAGCTATTGTTTTTTCTATAAGTATTTAGGATTCCTTCCATTTTATTTTAACAGATTTAAGGTGGCTTATGCTGACATTTTTATATGGTAAGCTAATTTTTTTTTTCAATCCTAGGTATTGAACCCAGGGCCTTGCACTGAGTTGTATTCCAGGCCCTTTTTATTTTTTATTTTTAGACACAATCTCACTAAGTTCCCAGGCTGCCCTTGAACTTGTGATTCAGCTGCCTCAGCCTCCAATAAACTAATTTTAAAAGACTCTGAAGCATACTAAAATTCTTCTTGATCTTGGAATTAAAGCCCTTTAAAAATATTCTTGTAACCATATGTCATGATTTGTGCCTAGATGTCCCCTCAAAGCCTCGTGCGATCATAGACAGGGCTTTTTCAGAGGTGGCTGGATCTAGAGTGTGTGATGCTGGGATTAGGGTGTGTGATTACTAAATCAGTCTACTGGTTGATTTGGCACTACCCTAATCCTAGCAGCTGGATAAGATATAAAGGGCAGAAAGAGGCTTGTGGGTCCCTTGCTTACCTTGCTGCCTTCTGCCTGTCTTCCATGCCACCCTACTTTAAATACAGCTGACTGTGGAATTAAATCTCTACAAACTGTGAACTAAATAAATCTTTCCTCCTTTAACTTTGAGTGTCCGGTATTTTTGTCTCAGCAATGAGAAAAATAACTAAGATACCATAGTAAAAAAAAAATTATGCAAATATAATTTTTAGTGTTCACATAAAAGCAATATAAATAATTTAATGACTTTTTAAAGACCAAGGCTTCTTTCTAAGTCACTAAATTCCCCAGGCCAAACTTGCAGTCCTCCTGCCTCAGCCTTCCAGAGGGCAGGAATTATGGGCATGTGCAGCTTTTTCCTCTCTGTTGGATATTCTTGACTATTTATCTGAACTTGATACTGCATTTCTAGAGTGTGCAAGTCACGACTGAGTGGTTTTTTGATCAGTTAATCTTTAAAATGTCTTAAGAATGAGAAAAAGAAAAGTGAGAGCAAGTCAGCTTCATATAATTAGACAAAGACAGTATCAAGGAAATGCTAATTATATTCACTTCTCATGGAGAGGGAAGAAAATTTAGCCCTAGAAACCACGTTTCGACAGAGACCCGTTAGAACAGAGGATTCCACCTGGTATAGACAGTACTCGGATCTTTGACAGTGTTGGCACCGTGACTGAAAAGCCAGTATTTATTAATCCCCGGAGTAGCAGACGGAGAAAAATGCCTCTTCTGTTAAACAAAATGATTTAAAAAAAAAAAAAAAAGACCAAGACAATCTCCTGTGAGGATTTCTCTCTCTGTTGCTTGTAAGCTTCTCAAATGGATAAATAATGTGTGTATCAGACGTTCTCCCAAAAGTGACTGTTGCAATTCCATTTTACCCCAATGAGAGCTGCAAATTGTGCCAGTTAGAGAGAGATGCATATAAATGGATGTTTCTGTGAGACAGGACAAAGGAAGACAGTGCAGCCTGAACGAGGTGCACTTGGGGATTTAGAAGACCCACGCGAATGCTGGTTGTCCCCAGGAGAGTGCATGTGCAAGCTTTCTCCTAGAACTTGGCCAGCCATTAGCCGTTGTTGGCCAGGAGCAGGAAAGACCCCTTGATTCAGACAAAAGGAAACCAGCTAGTTCCTAAGGACACAAAGACAAGATTGGAGAGACGAGTCCTTATGAGCCTGAGAAATGGTGACAAGGCCAGGCGTACCCAGAAGATGCCATCTGAAGAGACTGTCTGGAGGAAGGGTTTGCTGGACCTTTACCCGTCTTCTTCCCCTGGTTTCCTCTTATAGACAAACATCCACGGCACTGAACAAGCAGACAACCATAGGAGCATGCGTTCAAGACCAGAAATCAAGTTCATTGAGAAGCAACGCAAAACTGTTTAGGTAACTAAAAAGCCATAGAGGACTGCGTGTGGTGGCGCAAGCCTCTAATTCCTGCTACTCAGGAGGCTGAGGCAGGAGGATTTCAAGTTCAAGGCCTGCCTGGGCAACTAAGTGACATCCCTGTCTCAACATAAGAAGTAAAAAGGGCTGAGATGTATCCTGGAGGTAGAGTACCCTGGCTTCAATCCCCAGTAGCAAAAAAAAAAAAAAAAAAGCTCCATGGTGGGTTCTTTCTTGTGCAGATGTGTGTCTTTCTGCAGTCAGTAGTTTTCACATTTTTTGTTTACTGCGTTTTCCATAAACCTACATCCTCTCAAGCATGCTTACTACATGGTCAAAATGATGAAATAACCATTTACATTTTTCTCCTCAGAAATCCATATGCAAAACAAGCAACAAAACATGAAGGAATTATCTGTCATTAAAACTTTTGATCTGAATGTAAGTACTTCCAAATGTTGAGGAGAAAGTAGATCTTGTCTTCAGTTTAAAATGGTTTGAGGAGGGCTGGGGATTTAGCTCCATGGTTAGAGTGCTTGCCTTGCAAGCACAAGGCCTTGAGTTCAATCCCCAGCACCAAAAATAAATAAATAAATAAATAAATAAATAAATAAATAAATAAATAAATAAAATAGTTTGAGTGGGGGATGGTGGCACATGTCTGTAATCCCAGTACTTGGGAGGCTGAGGCAGGAGGATCACCCAGAGTTCAAGGTCAGCGTGGGCTACAAAGCAAGACGCTGTCTCAAAGAAACCAAATAAATAAATGCAATATTGTTTGGTAGGGGTTGAGAGTGTAGCTCAGCTAGCAGAATGCTTGCCCACAGCATTGCAAACAAATAAAAAATAAAAACAAAACCCATAAGGGACCCAAGTTAAACATGATAGAACAAACATGTTTCTCTCCTCCTTTTCTAACTTTCCACTCAAAGTTTAACAACACAACCAAAAAAGCATAAACCTTGAGGCTGACTAGAAGGGCAGCAAGTACAAGGGCAGGAGGCGACATCAAGAGTTTGGAGGACATGGAGGGTGGTGAAGCGGCCTGCAGAGCTTGGGGTGATCCCAACCAGGGCCTGTGGGGGACTAGGTGACCTGAACCAAAGCACCCACAAGTCCCAGAAGGCTCAGGACCCACACACACCCAATTAAATGAGGAAGTGGGGAGAGTCATGGAGCTGGAAACTGGGGGATTGGTTAAAAGTTGGGATAACTCCCACTCGCAACCATTCAGCTTTCTGCCTGGGGAAGGTGACATCCTGAGGAAGTCTGGGTCAGGATGAGAATGTGGCAGAATGGGTACATGGCTACAATGGAAGGGGGCACACGGAGCAGAGTCACAAACCAGGTGCCCTGGATTTCCAGCCCATTTAAACATTTTTAAATTTTAAGATAGGTTCTTGCTACATTGCCCAGGCTGGGCTTGAACTTTGATCCTCTTGCCTCAGCCTCCCAGAGGGCTGGGATTAGAAGCATGTACCACCACTCCCCACCGAGGGGCCATTTCTTACTCAGGCTGCCCTCCCTCTTCTCAGAGCCCCACAAAGGCCTGCTGCAGGTAAACACGCAGGAAACCAAAGCTGAAGGGGATGGCGTGGCGCCTGCTTCCTCGCAGCAGGCTCGCTCTCATCCGACAGCCACTCATTCTTCCCACGTGTCCGGCCTGGTGGATCTGTGCTGTAGCATGCACTGCTTGAGTCCTGGGAGCATGGCTAGGCGCCAGGGCCGTGTACTCTCCGCTTGAGGAAGCCAGAGGAATGCCCGCAGCGCTGGGTGCATTCCCATGGAGTGTGCAAGCAGTGATGAAATCACTGCAGCTTCCTGGGGGGAGGAAGATGCTGTGACCCCCAAGCCCAGCAGGAAGGTACTGGGGGATACAGGAATAGAGATGGATTTTCCGGAAGGCAGAGTCCTTGTCCTTGAGCCTATCCAGGGCTAGGCCCAGAGGAGTACGCTTTTATCTTTTCCTTTGACTTTCAGCATGGTGGGATTGCATTTGTAAGACAAGGTTTTCTTATAGCCCACTTGATGAGCAATGGGATGAGCTGCCCTGCCGTGGGAAGTTACGAGTCCCTGCCTGGGGTGCTGGTTACTAATTGGCAGGGATTTGTGTGGAGGTGAGGAGGACTCCAGCCCCAAGATGCTATGAGTCTCTGGTGCCCATTGTCCCCAGGACGCCGCCAGAGGTACGCAATCTGATGCGGATTTCACAACCTGGCTTCTGAGGTTAGTGATGCAAGTTCATTCAGGAGAAAACCGTGGCCGGTGAGCTGGACCCTGGGCTGTTGAACTTGGAGGGCCTGACTCACGCTTCCTAGCCCCTGCCAGCATTTCAGAGGGAAGCCACGTTGTCTCCCCACTTCTTCCTCTGCTCACCCCCTAAAGGCAGGTGCCTGGTCTCCAGCCCTTCTCTTTCCTTGCACACGCTCGTTGGGAAACCTCGGTCGCATCCCTGGCTTCAACCTCCACTCGTTGATCACACCTGATTCCGTGTTCAGCCCTGAAGTCATCTCTGAGCAACAGGCCCACAAAGCCAGCAGTGTACTGGACATTCCCATCTTGCTGTCCGGTATTTCAAACATGATGTATCTCAAACTGGGATGTTTCTCCTGCCTTCAAATCTGACATCCTTCCCCCAGCTAGTCACTCTGTACAGAAACTTTCCATTGCTCCCTTAAGTCCCTCTTCTGCCTTGTATCCAAGTCTAGATCGTCGACCCATATGGCACCTCCTTCTCTCAGCCTTTTTCATTCCGGTTCCGTTCCCAGTGAGTCTACTATGCACTTCCCGGGCATTTATTTATATCTGGCCCAGCGACTGTTCCTATTTGCCCTCATTGTCTCTTCTTTAACCACCACACTCTACACTGCTGGCGGAGTCTGTGTACTTCAACCCAGGTGGGCTCCACCTCCTCCAGCTACGTGGTAACACTCCAGACGAGCACAAAACACTAAAAAACTAATAATACCAGGTGCTAACAAAGAGTGACCAGAAATTCCCCGAATTCTTGGAGGGTGTGTAAATGAGTAAAAGTACTTTCGAGAGCCAGCATTTACTCAAGCAACTATATACATACTCTGTGACCCAGCAGTTCCATTCCCAGGTAGACACCCAACAAGTACACACCCATGTGAGCATCAAAAGGCATGTGCAAGAAGGTTTACAGTCCCAAGCTGGAAACCACACAATGCTCACCAACAACGATGGTGCACCCATAGGACGGGATGTTACACAGCACTGAGAAAGAAGGAAATACATGTGTGTACACCAACATACAAACGTATGTTGAGTGAAAGAAGCCACACACAGTAAGATGGGGAAGATGAGCTATGGCATGGGTCAGGGTAGCATTTCCTCATGGTTTGTGGGTAGTTCCTGAAAGGGGCTGCCGTGAATTTCTGGAACTTGACTTATTTCTTTACCTGGGCGCTATCTCCACAGGTGTGGCAAATTGGTGAAAAGATGTGCACTTTTCTGTACATATGTTAGGCCCCCACAGAAAGTGTAGTAGAACACACTATACTAACATACACACCAATGCAAACTCTCTGCCATAGATCCTCATACCCAGAAGAGAAAGTTCCAGACCCCAGAAGAATACTCAGCTCTCCACAATGTGCCTAGTCCACCAGGCTACCTCCTTTTCACCTGTGTGCGTGGCAGCAATCTAGGCCACTCCTCACTGTCCTCACATGTCACGCTTGCCCTTGTTTGGCAGTTCCTCCAGCCTGGATTTTGTCTTTCTGTCTGGCTGTATCTGAAGATGCCACCTCCTCTGTGAAGCTTCTCCTGATTTCTTAGCTTCTCCAAATTTCTCAGGACAAATGTCTCCAAGCTCTCCACTTGGTTACATTGCCACCACGTCTCAGGGCTCAGAGCTGGCCCTGCTTGCAAGTGTTCCCTTGATTGAAGGAAAACCTCAGAAGTGGTAGGAACTGTGTCTCATTTATCTTTGTAAAACCTCCTGGGGCCAGTGCTGTGCCTGTACCCTGATTGAACTAATGAATGTTTGATAAATGATTGAGTATACACTCTGAATTAAGCTGTAGTTTGTTGCCAGAAAGCAAAGACATCCAGGATGCCTGTGGAAAAGCTTTTGCCAAGAGCCAAGTCCCTTTGGAAGTAACACATCCTGCAATCCTTTATTGGCTACCGACAGCCAAGTAGATGTAAATGTGTTCTGCAGCATTGTGGGCGTGTCCAATTAGACGTGGTGAGACGGAGCAGCCCTGCTAACATGAATAAGCCCTGCAAATATGTGGTTAATGACCATGTCACTCCGTGTCAATTCTTAATCCCAGATAATTAGCAGATAGATAATTGGTGGAAGAACAGGAGGTGCTGATGGATGCCCCATCACTTGGGTGAAGCTAATGATCCGGTATGGATTAAGACCCGCCCTCTGTAAGTGTTGATGGCTCCTATTTGAAATGCTCCTTTTGAAAGGGCCTTGATCCAAGAAGAAGTGTCAGGCACTCCTGCACAGGGCGTGGACATCAGGACTAACTCCCTGGCTGCTTCTGTGAAGGTGGGCGGATGGGCCCTGCTGCTGCAGCCTAGAGCAGGCAGCTCGGAGACCTGCACTGCTCCCGGCCTTTGGGGGATCCTTACAAGATCCTTTCTCCGCTTGGTTTTTCCATGTACCTGATGGCCAAGGGCAAGAGGGCTGCGGTGGGCCTGCCTACCTGAGAACACACTGTAGTCAAGAGTTGCCCTCGTCTGCCCTCCTTTGACAACATCGGAGGTATGTCTGCTGCTGTTGAAACAGTTTGGGAAGGTTTACGGCTTTGATGATAGGGTTCTGTGGAGGAGAAATTTTGGAGGTGAAAACAGACCTCAGATGTGAGCTGGAAGTACCTTGCATGACTCGATGCTGGGCCAGCCAGCTGTCCACCAAGATGGGAGCACCCAGAACTACAGCGCTGACTCAACCCCAGAAGCAGCTGTTCAGCCAGCGACTCCATTTCCCAGACCCCTCTGCCTGAGCAGAGGTGTGGGAGGGCTCTTGCTAGTGGAGGATAAGCACCCAGGATGCATGTCACCTCTGGGCGTCTCCCTGTAGAGCAGGCTGCCTTCCTCATGTTCTCTTTCCTGTCTGCTGCTTAGATTCCTTGTGAGACAGGAAGCTGGGGCCGGCAGAGTCCTGAGAGGGCAAGAGCCCAAGGTCTCTGAATTGCCACGTAGAGCAAAGTCACCTGGGGATCAGGAACATCCCCAATGATGAGTGGGAAATAAAATCCCATCATGTCAAAATTTTGAAATTTTGGAGTTTATTTCTTACGGAATTAAGAATTTCCTTAGTTGACTTGATAGGCAGGAAATAACTTTTTTTCCATGAAGCCGGTTCTGATAACTGAAAAGGGAAATTCAATTACAGTCAACAACGATTTACCAAGTACCTGTGCTGTATCAGATACTGGAAGTTCTGTGTTGGATGGCTGATTTAAAATAATGTGAGTTGAAGTAAAGAACAATGCTAGGTCAATGCTAGTACTGTTTGTGTGCAGATGGGGAGGTGACCTGTGAATGACTGCAGCATGGTCAATATATATATATATATACGTATATATATATATATATATATTATATATATATATACGTATATATATATATTTTTTTTTTTTTTTGGACAAGGTCTCACCATGCTATTCAGGCTGACCTTGAACTCTCTATGTAACACTGGCTGTCTCAGATTCCCTAGTGCTGGAATTACCGTATGTGCCACCATGTCTTGCAAGGGTGGTCAATCCTGATAGATCATTTTGCCTGGCACATAGTAAATGCTTGGTAAATTGAAGGTAACACACAATAGGAAACTGGCACATGTAAAACAATGTTACATGCAAAAGAATACAAAGTGAGCAAGGCCCTGGCCTATGAGCAAGGTGTTTGGGGTGCAGAGCAGTGTGTCCCCACAGCAGTGGTTTTAACCCTTAGCAGACATTTGACGATGTCTGGAGCCATTTTCTGTGTTACATCTAGAGGGGACGGGTATTGGCATCTAGTGTGTAGAGGCCAGAGATGCTGCCAAATGTCCTACAACATGTAAGATGACCCCTTAAACAAAAGTTATCTGGCCTCAAATCTCCACAGGGCTGAGGTCGAAAGGTTCTGTCTAGTAGATTACTAAGAACTGAATGATAGAGATGAATCTACTAGGGACTCTCAACTTATAGAGAAGATAAACACCATGAAAGTTTGACAAGGAGTAAGAAAGATCCAGTTTTATAAGGGGTTCTGTATAGGGCTTGGGGTGACTGGATACAAGTGGGCTACAGATTGGACTGTCCCATAGGTCACTCAGGGAGGGAGGGACACCCCAGGAGCATCATGGAGTAACTCACAAAAGCTGGAAGAGGCAAGCTGCAGCTTCCAGCTGTGGCTGGTAGAGTGGATGCGAGGATACTTTGGAAAGGGTAAAATGTGGGCCTATGACAACAGTTGTAAGGAGATGAACTAGACCTTGGAGAATGGTTTGGATTCAGAACTTTCCATCTTTAAAACTCCCTGAATAATGGTTTTGTGAGAAGAGACAATCTTTTTGTCCTGAACTCCAGGATAAATTCTGTTTTTTCAGTTCTCCGTGGGGCAACGAGAAGCAACAAGTTGTGTGATCCAAGGTGCACATCCATGTTGCCCTCTTAGGGATGCCAGGTGCACAGATGCCGTGTGCATGGTAGCCCTGAAGTTATGCTGTCCAGGAAGTTCTGGCTTCCTCAAGCTTCACTTGTACCTTTGGAAAAACCATTCAGGCTTAACAGGATGGAATTTAGAGGAAGGTCTGGCATGAAGTCAGGTATGGGAGCTGAGAGTACAGGACTGGGAATCAGGAGGCTGGGTTTGAGGTTCAGTTCCCAAGACCCTTAGGTGAAACCTCTCAACTTCCAAAATTAATAAAGGACTTACATGGACACAGAACCCAAGATGTTGACTCCAAGTCCAGCAGTCTTTAAAAAAAGGTTTTGATATGTTACCCATATAAAAGAGGGAATCAACCCAACAGAATTAAAGAAAGCAAACCAATGGTACACACACAGCCATGTTTATAGCAGTGCAGTTCACAATAGTTGAGCTGTGGAAATAGCCTAGATGCCCATCAACAAATGAATGGATAAAAACTATGATATATATACAAAGTGGAATATTATTCAGCCGTAAAGAAGAACAAAATGGCTGGACCTGGAGACCATCATGTTAAGCAAAAGAACTCTCAGGAAGTTAAATATCATGTTTCTCCTATATAAGCAATCTAAAACTAAAGAAATAAATAAAGGAGAGATGACAGGAAATTAGAAGATAGACTTTTAGAGATGGAAAAGGAGATCAGGGGATGAAGTGGAAAGGAAGAGGGGAGTAAGGGGATGAAAATAATCAAAATATGTTATTTATGTGTGTACCAATATACCTAAACAAATCTCGTCATTCTGTATATGCACCAGTAACAAAGAGGGAATCAATAGAACGTTCATCATCTTCAGCAGCAGCAAATGAGTGTTCTTGAACCCGGCACCCAGTTTGAGAGATCAGCTATTCTTGCAGACCCCTCTGGTTCTTTTCCCCTATTCCTTGCTAATTCCTCCCTGCCTGAGAAAAACATCAGTCAAAATTTTGTGCTAATCGTTCCCAAGTATTTCTTTATAGTTGCACCATGATTGTGGAGAGGACTGACATTCTGCCAGTTGCTTAGGTGCAACATTTTCCGTCATTCATAGACAGTGGACTAGCTGGGTGTCCACTCTGGTTGATTGGTGCCTGTGCTGAAAGCAAACATTTCGGTAGCAAATGTTTCTGGCATCACTCCTAGATCTGTAACCCCTAAACGAGAAAACTGTCCATTAGTTTAACCCATTTGTACTTTTTATGAATGGAATTATGAAGCACTCATCAGTAATTTTTTTAATGCTCAACATTTATTTTCAAGATTCCCATGCATTTATAGAAAAGAATATAAAGAGATGCTCTGTATCATTTATCCAATGTCCCACTATGGTAACATCTTATAAAATGGTACAATATTGCAACTAGGATAGTGATATTTATATAGTCAAGCTTAAAATATTTCATCCACTGTAATGATCCCTCATATTGTCTTTTTATATTTTTTTCATATTGCCTTTTTATATACATACCCAGTTCCTTCTTGCCTGCATCCTCTCTTTAGTTCTTGGCAATCACCAAGTTTTTCTCCATTTCCATAATTTTTTCATTTCAAGAATGTTACATAGGGCTGGGGATTTAGCTCAGTGGTTAAAGTGCTTGCCTTGCAAGCACAAGGACCCGAGTTCAATCTCCAGCACCAAAAAAAAAAAAAAAAAGAATGTTGCATAAATAGAATCATGCAACATGTACTCTTTTGGATTTGGCTTTTTAAATTCAGCATAATTCTCGGAAAATTACAGATAATTGTGTGTCAATAATTCTTTTCTTTTTATTGTAGTAGTCCATGGATGTACCATAGGTTAATCATTCACCTATTAAAAGATATCTGGATTTTTCTCCCAATTAAAAAAAATTCTATTATGAATAAAGCTGCTACAAACATACGTGTACAGATTTTAATGTGAGCATAAGTCTATTTCTCTGGGACAAATGCCCAGGACTGCAATCGATGAGTCGCATGGTTGTTACATGTTTAGCTTTATAAGCAGCTGCCAAACAGTTCAACAGCGGGGCTGTGCCATTTTAGCTTCCCACCAGCAATGACAGAGTGATCCAGGCTCTCTGACTCTATGCCAGCGTCTGGTGTCGTCACTGTTTTTATCTTAGCTCTGCTGGTAGGTGTGCAGTGATATCTCATTGTGGTTCTGCTGCCTGATGATGTTGAGCATCTGTTCATGTCTTATTTGCCACTGGTACATCCTCTTTGGTGCTAAGTCTCTCCATGTCCTTCACTCATTTTCTAGTTGAATTATTTTCTTGCTGTTGAGTTTTGACAGTCATCTCTGTATTCTGGATAAACTTTTTTTGTCATATATGTGGTTTGCAAATATTTTCTCCCATTGTGTAAACTGTGGTTTGTTTTTTTGTTTGGTTTTTTTTTTTTGAGACAGGGTCTCACCCAGGTTGGCCTTCAAATCTGTATGTAGCCCAGGCTAATCTCAAACACTCAGTAATTCTCCTGCCTCAGCCTCCCAAGTACTGGGATTACAGGGGTGCGCCATCATGCCCGGCTCTGTCTTCCATTTTTTTTTTTTTTGCAGTGCTGGGAATCAAATTTGGGGCCTTGCACTTGCTAGGCAAGCACTCTACCACTGAGCTAAATCCCCAACCTCTGTCTTTCTTTTTAATAAGATCTTCACAGACAAATGTGTCTTATTTAACAATTTTTCATTTTATGGGTTGTTTTTCTTGGTTAAATCTAAATACTCTGCCTAACCTCACATCCCAAAGACTTTTTTCTGATATTTTTAAAAAAGTCTTACAGTCTCACATTTTACATTTAAATTCCTGATCCATTTTAGGCTAATTTTGTATGACGTGTGAGGCTTAGCTCTAGAATTCTTCCTTTGTGTCTGTGGGGAGGGGATTACTTTTGTCCATGAGTGTTCAGTTGTTCAGCATTATTTATGGGAAATGCTATCTTTCTTCTATTAAAGCACTTCTGTACCATTTTCAACACATCAGTTGAATATATTTTTGTGGCCTAATTTTGAGGTTCTTTGTTCAGTTTCATTGACCTGTGTTTCTGTGCATTACCACATAGTTTTGATTACTGTAGCTCTGTAAGTCTTAATGCAGAGTAAATGATTCCTCTTTATTTTTAAAAATAGCTTTATTCCGACCTTATTGCTTTTACATGCATTTTATTTATTTATTTATTTATTTATTTATTTATTTATTTATTTTTTTGGTGCTGGGGATCGAACCCAGGGCCCTGTGCTTGCAAGGCAAGCACTTTAAACTCTGAGCTAAATCCCCAGCCCCCTTTCCATGCATTTTAAAACAATCTTATCCACGTCAACAAAAGCCCGTACTAGGATTTTGACAGAAATTGTATTAAACCTATATGTTAATTTGGGGAGAAGCAATATCTTTATGTGTTGAATTTTCCAATCATGAACATAGTGTATCTCTCCATTTAGCTGGATTTCCTTTGTTCTCTTTGTAGTTTTTGGCGTACAATTCTGGTACATGTGTGGCTGTTGTTGCAGTGCTTGAGTTTGAATTTAGGGTTTTGCACACACTAGGTGAGCCCTATATAGGAGATGTGATAAAAATACAGTAATATTTAGATTAAAAAATGTATTACAGATAAAGACACATTGCCATTAATCCCCCTCAGAATACTCCCTCTCTCCTCAGACACACTCATCCCCGCATTCTTGCCTCTCTCTGAAGCAGTTCTGCAAATTCTCTCTTATAAGTGTCTTTTCATGGCTGTCTCAGTGTCCTGAATTGATTCTAAACATTTACAGCAATTTCTGTCAAATAGAAACATTACTGTGTGTTCTCATCCACTTTATTCACTGCACATGGCACCGTACGACCTCTGGCTCTTCTCCAAAGTCAAAATGAGCATGAAAGGTAAACATTTTGAATTGGTTCAGGACATTGAGGCAGCCGCCACAGAACAATTGAAGACACAAGAGAATCGCTTCAGGAAGTGGTGAGAATGATGGGATAGGAGTGTTTGAAGTAGGAAAGAGTATTTCAAGGGGGATTAATGGCGGTGTGTCTTTTATTGTAAACTTTTTTTTCAGCATTTGAACATTTACCATGTATTTTGATCAATCATAGTATATGTTTGTTAAATCGATACCTAAGGGTTCTTTGGTTCGAGTGGTTATACATGCCATTATACTGTTGATTTTAATGCCTGCGTGATTTTTCTTCTTTAACCTGTTAATATGGTGGATTACACGGGTTAATTTCGGAGCGCTGAGCCAGCCTGTCACCTCCGAGACAAACTGACTGGTCATGGTGCATGCATTTTTCTCATTTGCTGCTGAATTCTATTGGCAAATATTTTGTTAAAAACTTTTCTATCTAGATTTATGAAAGATTCTGGTGTATAGTTTTGTCTTATTACATTTGTTTTTAACCTTCTTTTGGTATCTGAGTAATACTAGTTTCATGAAATAAAATGTAACCTATTTCTTCCTCTTCTATTTTTTGGAAGAAATTATATATAATTGCTAAGTTTTAAAATAGTTTATGCTCTAGAAAAACCATCCAGATCTAGAAATTTTATTTGGGGGAAATATTTTAAAATTTCAAATTCATTTTTTTCATAGATATTGGGATATCCAAATTACCTATTCACTTTGGGTTAATTGTGGTGGTTTGTGTTAGTTTTGTTCTCTTTCATTTTTTTACAATTCATTTATTTACTCTAAATTGTCTAAATTTGGTGTTGAGCTGTTTATAGAACTCCTTATTATCCTTTTGATGTATTTAGAGTCTATAGTGATATCCTCTTTTTTATCCTAAATATTGATAATTTGTGTCTTCTCTTTTTTCTTAGTCATTTTTGCTAGAAATGTGCCAATTTTATTCATCTTTTCAAAGAACCCGCTCTTTATTTTCTTGATTTTTCTCTGTTGCTTTCCTGTTTTCATTTCCACTGATCTCTGTTGTTATTTTCTTCCTTCTGTTTGGATTTATTTTCTTCTTTTTCTACCTTCATGAGTGGGAACTTAGCTTACTGATTTGAAATGTTTCCTCTTTTCTAATGTATGCATTTAGTTCCACCAGTCTCCCTCTCATTACTGCTTGAGCTACGTCATAAATTTTGGTATTTTTATTTTCACTCCATTTTCTAATTTTTTTAAAATTTCCTGAGATTTTATTCTTTGATCCACAGATTATTATTATTATTGGCATGCTGTGTAGTTTCCAAGTGTTTGGAAGGTGCTCTGTTATCTTTGTCAGAGAAATTCCGAGAAGTTTCGAGAATTCACTTTGTAGAATTTCAATTCTCTTGAAATTGTTGAGATTTATTTGATGGCCCAGAATATGGTCTAGCCTGATACATGTTACATCAGCACTTGAAAAGTATTTTTCTGTTGTTGAGTGGGATGTTCTATAAATGTTGATTAGATCCTGTTGCTCATATTAAGTTTTGTAATTTTACAGATTTTCTATCTAGTTGTTCTACCAATTGTTGAGAGATTGATGAAGTCACCAGTTCTAATTGTGAATTTGTCTTTATCTTTTTTCAAGTCTATCAATTTTTGCTTCACATAATTTGTAGTTCTGTTGTTTGTTGCACACACAAAATTGCTATGTGTTTTTGGTATATTTTACCTTCTTATCATTATGTAATGTCCCTCTATGTTCCTGGTAATTCTCTTCACTCTAAAATCTACTCTGTCATTAATATAGCGCCCTCTCTTCTTCCCTCCCTCCCTTCCTTCCTTCTCTGTCTCAGGATGCTTAATCTAATCATACCTGCAAGTGTATTTTGCCATAAGTTAACCTTCACAGTTCCCAAGGACTGGCACCTGGGCATCATGGAGGACCATTTTTCAGCTTATTACATCAGAATGAAGTTGGGTGTAGGCTTCCCAGTTTGCTTTTATTGGTGTGTGTGTGTGTGTGTGTGTGTGTGTGTGTGTGTGTGTGTGTGTCAGAGTTTTTCTGTAACATTTGCCAGGAGTAAGCCAGTTATTGCTTAAAAGCTTTCTGTCCTGTTAGGTTAAAACAAGGTTTTCTGCCTCTTTTATGTTAACTTGACTAAGGAGAGCCAGCTTTTGGAGGTCTTCAGGTCTGTGCCTTTTAGCATTTTTTGGGGGGTGCTGGGGGTCAAATTCGAGGCTTTGTGCCTGCAAGGCAAGCACTCTAACCACTGAACTAAATCCCTAAGCCCCCTCCTTTTAGCATTTTTGAGTAAACAGCTCCTTCATTTGCAAGTCTGAGATATTTGAGGCAAAAAGAAAACGCACTTATTTTTATTCTCCCCTACTCTGAGTACATATATATTTGGTAATCTCAATTTTTGTATAGTTTCCTTGTACATCTTCCACCTCGAGCAAACTGTAGAGTCTTATTTCTCATTTACTGTATCCCACAAACCTACGTAACAGCTCTGAACTCTGGGATATGACAAACACCCTGAGGAAGAGAACAGCCACTATGGCTTGTTCAGCCCTAAGAATGGCTAGTTGCGTTTCATTTCGATACTCTGTGGATTTTTAAAAATGTTCTTGCCCGTTCAGTAATGCATTTTAGTGATAGTTCCACCCAGAAAGGAATACCTGGGTTAAATGGAATTTCTATTTTTAGTTTTTTGAGGAATCTCCACACTGATTTCCACAGTGGTTGTACTAGTTTACATCCCATCGACAATGTAGAAGCCCCTCCGAGCCTCATCATCATTTGTTATTATTTGATTTCTTGGTGACAGAGATTCTTTCTGGAGTAAGATGGACTCTCAGAACTATTTTAATTTGCATTTTTCTATTCATTTCAGTTGTCTATTTTTTAACTGGGTCTTTTATTTTGGGGTCTAATATTTTTGAGTTCTTTATATATTCTCGATATTAGTCTTCTGTTTGAAGAAAGGCTGACAAAAATTTTTTTTCGTTCTGTAGATTGTCTCTTCACTCTGTGGTGGTTTCCTTTGCTACCCAGAAACTTTTAAATTCGATATGATCTCATTTGTTTATTCTTGGTGCAATTTCTTGTACAACTGGGGTTCTGTTCAGAAAGTCCTTGTCTATGCCTTTGTCTTCAACAGTTTTACCTATTTTATTCAGATAGTTTGGTTGTTTTCCTTGGAAAGTTCTGTAAGGTTGTGTGGTCTTCTTTGCTGGTGGAAGCAGAAGTCTTAGTGTTTGTTCCACCAAGCTGTCTGTACCTACATCCCAAAGTGCCTTGACCTGGATACAGTTTGTGTGCCTTTCATAGGGTCAAAAACATCATTGCAATGGAAGAGATTGGAGGAACAGACTTCAAAGCCTCCTTATTCCAGTGAAAGCAAGGCACAGCTCCTTTAATTCTGCCACCCCAGCGTGCCTTTCTTCTAGTGACAGCTTCCTGAGTTTGCTTTGTGGAGAATTCCCTCCTGTACTGGATTGGTAGTGACTGGTCTGTTTGTCAACGTGCCCTATCCCCTACTAACTACCGTGGGTATATGATGTGGAGAGATCAGTCAGATGGTGTCTCTGGACTTTCAGTTGTGACTTCAGAGGCTCAGTGACTGTCAGCCTGTTTCACACTGACAGTGGATCACAGAAGAGCTCATCCATTAGCTCCTGGTTTTAGCTACTGTCCTGGATTATGGTTTATTGTTTTGTTTTTGTTTTCTGAGGCAGGGTCTCGCTATGTAGTTCAGGCTGGGCTTAAACTCACTATACAGTGCAGGTGGGCCTTAAACTCATGGCAATCCTCCTGCCTCAGCTTCCTGAATGCTGGGATTACAGCTATGTGCCACCACGCTGGTCTGGATCATGTTATTTCTAAGATCGGATCTTTCAGTTTTGTTTTTGGTCTATGAACTGTCTCCTGCCTTCCAAGCCATTCCTGTTACTGCTTCATTATTTAGAGTCATATTTTGTTGCTTACAACCAAGGCACCCTGATTGATGGTGCCATGGAAAGGGCTACCGCTTGGACACCTTTGAGGAGGAGCGTGTGGACTAAGGAGTGTGTATGCATGGGAGACTTCAGTGGGCACCAGATACTGCAGAGACAGGGCTGGAGAAGAAAAATCCTTTGGCATGAGCCCCCACATGAGGCCTGGATTCTTTACCTGGCTGCCTTTTCAACAGCATTTGGAAGACTCTTCCAGACCAGGGAGCTCATGATGCCCCAGGCAGCTGGCTTCACCCTTGGCTGCCTCCAACTATTTGGAACTTCTTTCTCTGTTAGTTGAAATCTGATGCTACACAGCATTGATCCTATCTATGTGCATCCACCTCCTTTCTCTAACCTGGAGGCTTCTCAGGGACTTGAAGAAAGGGGAGTGTGCCCTACTCTGATTTTCTTCTGCTATACAAGCTCGTTCTTCTAGGATACAGGTTATAGTCCTTGTCTCCTCACGGTATATTCCAGTTAACCCATGTCTGTCAAAAAGTGTGACATTCAGGGGCAACCTAGACACTCTGAAAAGGGCAAAGTCAGGCAGGATCATCACCGCCTCACTTTGGAGACTCTACATTTTTTACTCCAGCCTCAAACAAAATTCAGTATTATGGCAACTCCATGATACTCCTGACTCATAAGGAGCTTAGCATTCACTAAGCCTTTTTCACACATGCTGCTACCCATCCTGGCTTCCCTAGTTGGCCTATGTTCTGCTTTTTTTGTCTTCTTTTTAACTCACAGCCCTACTTAAAAATATAACAGATCTTACCTAATTTTTCTGTGGCACATTCAGTAAGAACTTATTCACATCTCAATTTCCCTTGTAGTATTTATTCTAAATACACAGAAGAAGAGAATGTTAGGAAACAATGCATCTCTCTGAAACAGCATCCAAACCCGACTCAGCAGAAGCCATGGGTGTCATTCAGAGAAAAACCTCGGCCCAGATTGGGGTTGGCTGAGGACTCCAAAGCTAAGCCTCTTGCTTAAGGTCGTAATGCGTGTTACTCATTTCCTTTTAGGAGCAGCTAATTCTACTCTTACTGTCAGAGTTAATGGCCAAAAGAAAATGGTTGAATCTGTGTTTATTGACACTTACAGAGTCATTTTTTAAAAGATTAAAAGGTAGATCGGGATATTGTAAAATCCGGATCCCCTCCATGGAGATCCTGAAAGGTTCAGTGTCCTTGGCTGGGTGATAGGGGTCCTAAGCACAAGCCAAGCTCCTTGGGGGTCAGTCCTCCGACTCTCCCTCTCTCTGTCATCTGAGGAGGGCTACCAGTCTGTTTGTTGCCTCTGTGTCAGGACTGCATGAGGTGGGAGCCCCAGACTTTAGGGTCTTGTCAGCAGGTCTCGTTTTAGCTAGCAGAAGGATCCACATCTTCCACCCCAGGGGGACTAAGCCATCGTGTGTGTGTGTGTGTGTGTGTGTGTGTGTGTGTGTGTGTGTGTACTTGCATGCTAGGTACACTGGCTGGCGACCATAGTGTGTATGAGTGAGTCCTCTGCATATCAGTTATCTCCTGCTGCATAACAGATTACCCCAAGTTTAGCAGCTTAAAAGAACATTTATTATCCCACAGCTTCTGTGGCCTGGCCTACCTGGATCCTCTGCTTTGGGACCTCCCCAAAACCTGCAGTCCTCTCGACATGTAACAGGGAGCCAACTGCTTCCTCTTTCATTCATGTAGTTGCTGACAGGAGTCAGTTCTTTATGGGCTGTGGGACTAAGGCCTCAGAGCCTCTTAAATCCAGGTTCCTTACTGGATGAGCCTCTCTGTATCACTGTACAGTGCGGCAGCTTCCTTCCTTAGAGCAAGCAAGAGAAAGAGCACTAGCAAGACAGAAATCACAGTTCTTTGTAACCTAATCACGAAAGGGACAGCCTATCGCTTTTGCCATGTTACACCTATTAGAAGCAAGTCAGTAGGTCCAGCCTGCCTCAGCGGGAAGCAATTGTGCGGGTGTGACTGCCAGAGACAGGGCTCACTGCCGGCCCTGCTAAAAACCTCCCGCCTGTGCAGAGCAGGCAGGGAAGGACAACCAGGAGGTAGGGCCCTGGGCTACAGGGCTCTAGCCGGAAGGTGAACACAATAGGCAGTGAACCAAGAGTAAAAGCACGGGGACCCAGGTTACTCCCCACCATCACGGGGAAAATTGGCATAGTGGTTGCGAAAGTTTCTGCAAATTGCAGCATAATACTTTATTGTGATTTTCAAATCCCTTCCATGAAATCCTTACAAAAACCCCCAAGTAAATGAGATGAGAGTTTTACTACGCTCATTTTATAGCACGGAGAATGATTTAAAGTGGCGGTGCGGGAAGTCACTGTCATGCTGTAGGAATTTTTGCAAATGGATACCCACAGTATAATCATGGCTCCCGGCTGTGCCTAGCCCTGTGCCTCACCTACAAGTGCGTGCTCACAGCACTGCAGGCCGAGGAGAGTGGTTTGGTGGCAGGAAACATGAGAGGCAGCGCCAGCTTGGTTAGCAGCCAGGGCGGTCTGAACCTGATCTGGACTGCCCAGGCCCAGTGATATCCTACGCCCACACAGAAAGGCATCTTGGGAGTTTCACTTCCAGTCCAGGGAGCCAGTTTTACTGAGAGGCTCTGGGGCCAGACTGTCTGCTTTCCCACTTTGCTCCCAGAGCTTCCTAGCTGGTAGAGAGTCCCTCCAGGGGCCCTGTGGAGGCCGAAAAGTACCAGTACAGTGCCTCCCGCAGAACTCGCTGAGTCTGTGCAGGGAAGACACTGTCGTACCCATGTTATTTCTGGGTCAATTGAGGCTGATGCTTGCCCAGGTACAGTGATAGAATTTGATCCAGTACTTTTCTCACAAAGGTAGGCAGCCTCTTGGACAGCCGCAAAGTATGCATGAAGGTCAGGTCTGACTGCTGTTACTAACACAGCACAGACACAAGGTTCATTTCCTGCCCACGTGTGGAGTCTGCAGGACCAGTGGGAGCAGCCCTGTTTCCTGAGGAGGAATTCAGGAAGAAACCCTCAAAGCAAGGCCTGCAGTCTTCTCGCTGAGAAGTGACGCATCGGTCTGGCACAGTGCAGCCCAGTAGTCAGCCTTGCAGGAGCATTACCGGAAACTTTATGTTCACCGAGGCTTGGGGTTTGGGTGAAGACTTTCAGTCCTAGGGTTTTGCTCTCCTCTTGCCCCGGCTGCAGGCCTGGACGGGCCCCTGTTGGAAGGAAGTCAGGCCTCCTCCCCCTAGAAGGAAGGGCCCTCCTGTCTGTGGTCGGGCTTTGTGCTTGCTGGATTCCAGGCTGTCAGTCTCACGCTGAGCTCCTGGGATGCTTAGCCTGCAGATTGTTTTGTTAGTTTTCTCCTGCAATTAATTTGGAAATTACCCAGCTACCCACAGCCTCTCCCAGGTGTTCCGTAGTAAACTGTGGGCGTGCTCCTGCAGCATTCCCTCACCTTGGTGGGACCAGGGTGGGGTGACTCTGTGAGGGTCCTGGCGGGGTGGGGGGATGGGGTGACGGGAGACACAGTCCCACAAAGGTAGAGCTTGTTTTTTTCTACAACCATTCCCTTTCAGCTTTGGCACTCACCATCCTATTTTGTAGGATCTGAAGCAAACAGATGCACACACCTCATAGACATTATCTTAAGCCTCCCACGCTTTGTAGAGATAAGTCAGGAGCCACCATGTTCAAGCCCCCAAAGAGAGGACTCTTCAGAGCTCCAGTCACCATTGACATGCAAGTCTCCACTTTCACATCCAGGGAGCAAAGTTCCTCAGTCCTCTGATTTCATCTTGCTGTGGCCACCTGAAGCCAAGGAAGGGTCCTGGCCTGGGCTCTCCAAGAGTAACTCATGCAGGAAACTTAATTTCTCTGTTTTCTCCTAAGAAACAAGGTGTAAGGCTAGATAATCTGTTGGCGACACATTTATTGATCAGAAAGGCAAGAAAGCTCTCAAAAGGAATAAATCAAGAATTAGTTTCCCTGCTCATAAGGGTCACTTTCTACATCAGTTAGCAAGCATTGGGCTGCAAGTAACAGAACAGTCAAGGACAATGTTTTAAACTCGAAGGACATTTGTTATTTCTAACAATAGGCATCAACAGGTAGAATGAACGGTTCCATGACTGGGTCTTTCGGTATTCCTCTCTTTCCTTGGGACCCCATACCTTGCCACTTTTCTGTTTTGCCATCCTCAGAAGGTTGATGCGTTCTCTTAGGCTGGACCCTC
The DNA here is from genome assembly GCA_004026905.1 of Hystrix cristata. Classification (NCBI taxonomy): domain Eukaryota; kingdom Metazoa; phylum Chordata; class Mammalia; order Rodentia; family Hystricidae; genus Hystrix; species Hystrix cristata. The sequence goes on from PVJO010025015.1 coordinate 22,453, forward strand.
TGTCCCACATAGCTGCCATACTTGCAGGTGTCACACTCAGAGAACAACCAGAGATATAAAAGAGCTGTTGCACTCTTTTTGTCTCCTTTAATAACAAATAAATGGTTTCCAGAAGGTCCCAGCAGACATCCCTGGACATCTTATTGGCTGGGAAAGTATCTTGTGCCATTTCTAAACCAATCACTGACAAGAATGATGGAATTATCACATCTACCTTAAGCAGTCAAGATTTAACATAATTGAGAGGAATAAAGATGCGCCATGTACAGGATCCTAATAATTCCAATCAATGTAAATATATGCCATAACATGAGCTAAGACAAATAATATCAACAAGTATGTAAAAGGAGATAGGCAAATCAGAAGAGGAGGGCAGAGGGAGGGAAAGGGAAGGGAATTAGGAAAATAAAGCTGTCATTTGTACATGTAACTACTCCCCAAGATGACTGTAAACTTTTAGAATTGCAAACATGTACTAATAAAAAAAATTTTTAAAAAAGATTTAACATAAGGATACCCTAAGGGGTAAGACTCCCCCTAAAACACATGACCAACTGAAACTTGGACAAAATCAGGGTTTTGTTAGCAAGGAAGGCAGGATAATAGATGGCTGGGAAGACAACTAGCAGTGCGTGGAACTCCCTTTTCTTGAATATGCTGAAAAGAGAACCAATTGTTTTATTTCTGTACAGAGTGCCTGGTCCATTGTACCACTGTCCACCGGGTCACCAACAAATATACCATCAAAAGCCTTGAGCACACTCCCCATGAGAGAACATGGTCTGTTATGAGCACCCAGGCAAGGGGAATCAGGGTGGACCTACTTCATACAAAATGGTCTAGTAGTATGAAGTTTTGATAAAAATTTGGAGTAACAGAAAATGTTATGTGGGAAGTAAAAATTCTGAGAGCATTCATATTAAATATAATTTTCCCCTAGTGTGGGAGACCCTGCTCAGGACTGTTCTT
>PVJO010025016.1:0-23407 GCA_004026905.1 Hystrix cristata
TGCACTCCTTCCCCCAACCTCCCTCCTGGGTCTTACTCATCCAGCTGCTGGATATAATCAGGCTCGTAGACCCCCACTGGGGCACACTGAAAAACTCCCCAGATAGTCTCCCGCTGTTTCCATTGTCTTCCATCAAAAACGCCTGTCCTGTGACCTGTTTATCCAAAGTCTCCTGAAGTCCGCTCACTGATAAATTTATCTGGCAAGCTAATTAGAATTAAAGACGATTGACAATGTAGAGAGAGAAAGATGAGGAAAAATTAACCACAGAAAAGTGAAGGGTATGATGAGGGAGGCCCAAAGATGTAACCTAAGAGTACAAAGCCCCCCATAGACAAGCAGGTGGTAATTGCTCAGCTAAAAGGGCAATAGGAGGAACCCAAGTACAAGAGAAGGAAAAGTGCCTGTGGAGGAAAACGTGGTGTCTCCACCCTGACAAAGCAATGGTGGGTGTGGACTTTGTCTTCACTTCTGCCCACTGGTTCTGGAACCACACTGAAGTCTGGCTCTCTCGTGGTCCCAGACATATCGCAGGATGACCATGGTGGGCTAGGAGGCCACACAGAGCATCCTGAGTGCCTGAGTCTATTCAGGCTGCTGTAACAAAATGTCCTAGACTGGGCAACTTAAACAGCAAACACTGATTTCTCAGTGTTGAAGCGGGGAAGTCAGATACTAAAGACTTCGTAGTCCAGAGTTTAGTTAGATCACTTTCCTGATTCACAGACGGCCACTCGTTCCTCTGTGTCCTCACATGGTAGAAGAAGAGACAGGAAACAAACTCTCTTAGGACTCTTAAAAGGGCACTAATCCCATTCATGAATGCTCCACCCTCACAACTGAACCTAACCCTAATTAATCCTCAAAGCTCTCACTTCCTAACACCACCATGGTGAGGGGGAGGGCTTCGGCATATGAATGGAGGGACGCAAATGTTCAGTCTCTAACACTGAGTCAAGAAGCTACCTGTGCAGAGGGAGCCTGTGCTGAGGACACAGGAAGCGCAACGTGGCAGGATCAGCACTCGCAGGGCACCCTTAGACGGTAACTGCAGAAGTAAAAGAAGCTCACTGCACAGGGCTGTCGCAAAGCTCAGGATCTGCTGAGTGCATCTTTCTTCTGGGATCCAGTCAGAGGAAAGCCCAGCACCGGAAGGAACTCACAGTTAGTGCACGTCGCAGTCCAGTAAACGACGCGTGACAAATCGTCAAGCAGAGAATGGCGACTCGGGAAGCACTAATTTTGATATTGTGCACAGGAGGCACCTCAGCTGACTCCGTGCCAGTAAGAACTGGGACGCCACCCTTCAGGATACAGCAGCTTTCCTGCTTTTCCTGGAATCTTGGACCTTTTTTGGAAAATACTCGTGATGAAATCCTTGATCCTGGGAGCCCCGGGGTCACGAGCACCCATATAATCCCCAACACTCCGTGTCTCTTTTTCTGTCTTATCTCCTCAACTGAACAATAAACTGTTGTATCCAAGCACTGGACAATCTGTTTTTCTTCATCTGTCATAGCACTAGGCATATGCAAGGTGCTACGGAAGTATTTGTTGACCTGCAATTAATTGTCTCCACTAGATTTATTGCTGACCTTCAGTAAGAGACAGAGGACTCGAGGTATCACCCGGTCAGTATCTTTCAGCAGCAAGATCATCAATAGGCTCTGACATCAAACAATGCTTGGCTTAAATTCCAGCTGTGTCATTCACACTCTTATGATTTTGGGAATGTTTCTTGAACCTTCATGTTCTCTTTTTTTTACACTCAATATCTCCTTCTTTGGACTGAGTGTGAAAATGTACTCTGAGGATATCAAACATAATAGATTCTCGGTAAGATCTTATTCCTAATAATGATGGCAATAGAAGTGGCTGATCCTTTGTCACAGGTCAGAAAATTGGCTAAAGCACTTTATAAGCTTTATCTCTTTTAATCCTCATGTTGGTTCTATATGACTATCACTCCAATTTAATAGGGGAGAAAGTGGAAGCCCAGAGAGTTCAACAGCCTGCTCACTGACATGCACCGGTCTTCAACTGAGCTGCACTCTAAGCCCAGTTCTCTCCCACATTAGAACCTAAGCTCCGATCGTGACCCTGCTTCACACATGTGGTCTCCAGCTTTCTCTGTGTGAGAGACATCAGGACCATGAAGTGTTATCTGAATTACTCAAGGCCGTCCCGCCAATCACTGGCCACCATGCCAGGCTGAGACGTGTATTCCAGCAAAAGCCTTCTCACCACAGTTAAGCAACAGGACTTCCAACACCTCTTCTCATTTGTTGTAACTGGAAATGATGTGAAGTGAGAATATAGGAATAGTTTCAGCAGTGCCTGATACCACTGTTTCTCTGTTGCTGGCGATTTAGAATTCCCATCCAAATCCCCAAGGGAAGGAAAACAACAGGATGCCAGTATGTCCCACCACCCAGAAAGGTTAGGAGGTGTCAGAAAGCACACCTGGACCTCGCGGTTAGCATGAGAATAAGTGCTGCATGATTGGGCTCCTGTCTTTGCTGCATTCTGTCCAAGTCCATAGTTTGTAGGTCATGCACGTGAAGCCATCTGGAATCTGTCATGGTCCTTCAGGGTCTGTGCCAGTCTAGACTAGATGTCAGAGTTGGAGAAGCTTCAGAATTAATGTGAAGCTTTGATGAGCAAATTTATGGAAATGAGGATGGGTAATAAAATGTTATTACTGTAGGGTACTGGAGTTTCCTTATGTGACGTTCTCTCATCTAGTAATCACAACACCCCCATGGAAAAGAAAATATACCAATTTTACACATGAAACCAATCAGCCTTAATAATGTGCCCAGTAATTCAAAGGATAGTATGGAAGTTTTCCCTCCATCAGTGGTTCTAACTCTCTCTCTCTTCTCTGTGGATCATTCCATTTGTTATTGTTTACAATCTCGCTCCTCTCTTTATATTTTTATCTTGGATATTTTAAAAAGTGGGTGTGAAAGAGACAAACAGATCCATTTTTGGAAAATCCATTCATTATCAAGAGCCATGTCAGGTATTTATTTCACATCTTTGGAATTATTTTCCAGAAGATTAGATAGAGATTAGATTAGATAGTGCCACCTCCTTTTGAAGATAAGAGCAATGAGGCTCATTGAAGGTAAGTGGCTTGCCCAAAGATATGTAAAGTGTGAGAACACCTAGTGTCTTGGACCTTATGACCATGATTTTTCCACCAACCAGGAGAGCAAGCTAACAAGAAGGTAAAGGGAAGGGGAAAGAGTCAAATAATCAGCTAAATTAAAGGCCTGATGGAGTCACCAGTTTGATGATATACACTACAAATATGTGGTGGTTTTTTCCCACTAAGATGTCTGCCAGAAGATGAAACAAAAAAGTAAGACTATAATTTAAAAAAAAAAGTGTGTGTGTGTATGTGTGTGTGTGTTTGGGGAGGGGTACTAGAAAACATGTCAATCTTCCTGAATTTCCAAATGGGCTTAGATGACAGAGAGGGTTGCTGGGCTTGTTTGAACTGAACCTATGATTCATTGGTTGATTCATTTCATTATTCATTTGTGCTGTTCGCTTTGTGCATGGTACCATATTAGGCCCAAAGACCCGAGCAACTTAAGAATAGAATATGTGACCCAAAATAGGAGTTCATATGCTACTTGTGGAAGACAGGAAGTGAAGAACAAAGAAATAAACGAGTTTCAGTCCCTGCCTTCAAAGAGTTTGAAGTCTAATATCAACCTGAAAATGGAACAAATAATGCAAAACATCAAGTACAAATAATTATTAGAAGTCAGGTTTGATACAAGTTAAGAAGGAAAAAAGAGAAATGTCATACAAGGCTTCTCAGAGGAAGTGAGGGACTTTCAAGTTGAACCTAAATGGGAAGATGCAGGAACAAAGATGTTCTAAACAGAAATATGCAGAGAAGTCCGAGGATCTGGGTCCTCTTCAAAAGTTCAAGTGTCACAGAGAGACTACCATACAGGTCGTGGGTTTACATGCAGGAATACACACAGCAGCAATGTGGGGGAAGATGAGCCTGAAGATACTGGCATAGGCCAGTTATAAAGAAACTGCAAAGAAACTCTAGAAGTGTGGACTTCACAGAAGAGCTGGAAGCCATGAAAAGAGTGTCAGCCAAAGCAGAATGTCTTTACACTTGTCTGTTACACATAGAATGCTCGGCGAAGTTGAGACTGAGGGCAGAGACAAGGCAAGCACACACTGCCGTAATCTAGGATGGAGGAGAGGATAGTGACAGTTTAGTAAAGCACAATTTCAGTTTTAGAAGATTCATGGTCAGAAATTGACAATTGGAGGGCTGGGGATTTAGCTCAGTGGTTAGAGTGCTTGCCTAGCAAGCACAAGGCCCTGAGTTCGATCCCCAGCACCAAAATAAAAAAAAAATTAAAAAAAAATAAGAAATTGACAATTGGAGATTGTTAACACTTTGAAACCTTACATGAGACTTTGATGCCAGAAGTCAATGGTGAATCTTCCATATTGAGTAACTGTGACCACTAACTTTGAACTTGAGTCTATTAAGAGATGCCTAGAAGATTAGTAAGTTATGCTCTGGGTATATCTGGGTGGTTCTTACAAGGCATGACCTTGGATAATATATCTGGTCCTTGGTCCCTTCCTCTCTAATCCCCTTCCCCTGCTCTGCTTCCTGGTCACCATAATGCGGTACAGCTGTGCTTCACTATGCCCTTCTGCCATGATGCTCCTGCCTTGGAATCCGGCAACCATGAACTGGAACTTCCCAAACTGTAAGCCATATAAACCATTTCTGCCTTTAAATTGTAGATATTAGGTATTTGGTCCCAGCAGTAGGAAAGCGGACTAATTTATTACCTTCGAGGGCCCAACTTTAATTTTCTCAAATAGAATAACTAAAATAATATCAAATTATGTCATTTACATAAATTTATAAATGACAATGTGTTTCCACATATCTTAATCCCAATATCTGCTATCCAGTAGGTATTCAATAAAGAAGGTTCTCACTTGATTTCTCCCAATAGTCCTTTACAGTAAATAGGATAGCTATAATCAGTATCTCAATTTTTGTAGACAGGGAAATTGAGACTCAAAAAGTTGAGTGCCTGAGAACCCAGCCAAGAAAATTCCAGAACCAGAAAAAAATGAATTCCATGATCTCCCATGTTTCCTGAAGGTAAGATCTAACTGGAAAATAATCAGCCTTGGAAACTAGAGCTAAAAATGCCAGCCCCAATCAGCCTATTTTTACCTTTCCTATTCTTTCGCTTTATGGCTACTCTGTAAGGCAAGGATGGGCTGATTGGGGTTGGCATTTTTGATCTCTAATTTTCAAGGCTGATTATTTTCTAGTTAAATCTTATTTTCAGAGAAATAGGGTCTTAGCCAAGTATTCTATCTACCTCCATTCTAGAAGCCAAAGGCTTGCTGAGGATTTAGCTCAGTGGTTAAAGTGCTTGCCTTGCAAGCACAAGGACCCGAGTTCGATCCCCAGCACCAAAAATAAATAAATAAATAAATAAAATATATTACAGTAGAAGCCAAAGGCTTGATTCTTGGTGCCCATGGACAGAAATATGAGTTCGTGAGTATTTTAAGAATAGTTGATCTTAAAACTTACTTTTCAGATAGTGTTTTAAAAGAAGGATTTGAATTCAGGGTCCAGAAATACATCTGGAAGCCAAGAGGAAGGCAATAGAACTCGAAGTAGCTGAAGGAGGCAGAAAAAAGATGGTTAGGTTTTCTAAACATTCAAGTCATACAAGCTATTTGTGTGCTACATCCATATCTGTACATGTTTATTCCTACTGACAAGTGAAGGTTCTGGTCATTGTTCTTGTCCCCAGCCCGTGCTCCCACTGGCTCCTACAAATGCCAAGGCCTGCACATGCCAAGAGTCAGTCCTCACAGCTAGCGTGTGCTGAGCCTGTGCTGGCTGACAACAAGCATTTCTCAGGAACCTGGCCCCCAGGCTCTGTATTCTGGATAACTCCCCTCCAAACAGCATTAAGAAAGACACAGATGGTGAAATACATCTTTCTATCTCCTGAAAAGCCACATCCTGCCAGAATGCTCTTGGCTGTCGCTACCAGCCCCTTCCCTCAGTCTCCCTTCCTGGGCCAGGTGGAGATGAAGTCAGCCTTCCAGCTCTTCCAACTAATCCCTGGCCACTCGGCTCAGCCCACAGCTCTCCCACAGCATCTGAAGAGAATGGCTGGTCACTAGGACAAGCATAAAGAGCGAAAGGTTAGATCAAAAAGAACAGAAAGTAGAGTCAGTGGAACTCTGTCCTGGCTCCTTAGAGCAGACTGTGTTACTGTTCACCCACCCACTCTGTGTCCTTCACACGGAGACTCATACACCTTCATCTTACGTGCATCCCAGCAGCCTGTGGCTGGTTGGCCAAAGAAGCATGAGCAGAAGTGCTTGGCATCTCCCCTGGGAAGGAGCTTCTACTGGCTAATGTGCAGTTGTATTGTCTGTTCCTTCTGCCAATGATCTAGATAGAGACTGCTCGCTTAGCTCTGTCACCTCACCCAGAACGTCCTACCCACCTCACTAGCTGGGTTCCAGGCTGAGATGAAAGTGAAACAGGGCTACAGCCAAACCACATGGCCAAATAGCACGGTAGAGAAATAAGCTTTGTGGATGCACCTCAAGTAAGACACAGGGCTCACTTGTTAACCACACCTAACCTAAACTATCCTGAATGACTCCCTGTGTGCACTGCTTCTCCACCCCGTAAAGTAGGACATGTACTTCCTGTCTGGGGTCCCTGAAGTAGCCCCTAAGTGTTTCTATATCATCATTTATACCACAGCATGTTAGAACATGTATTTATTAAAAATCTATCCACCAGACTCCAGACTCTACGTTTCTTGATTTGTACCTATACGGTTCCCAGCATATGGATCACACTTAATAAATAAATGACCATCAAAACAAAATAAACTTATTTCTTCTTGTAATAAATGTTTTGTGTTAGCCCTTCTTCGAGTATGACACTGTGTAGCTAGAAGAAATAAAGCAAATTCACAAAGCTCGTAAGAGAGCAAGGTTATTGTTGCACACTCTGCATTTGATTGACCTAACACCAATTCCCATTGGTATTCTCCCACACCTTTACCTACTAAACAAGCTGGGAAAAGCAACATAGATTGGCCACATAATTTGGTTCTGGACATAAAACATTATATAGATATTCTAGGACAATTTTTGCTTTTCTGATAAAAAGATTGAGTATAAATAATGCCTTTCATACTCCTTCTCTTTGATGAGATGTCCAAAACTGTGATTGCCAGTGTGGAATGTTACAGAAAAATAATTAAGTACAGACACGAACCATTGGCTAATATGGTTAAGGCCAGGCTTCTTGGTAGTTGAAAACATCAGGCCAAGAGTTGTTTTTTTTTTCCTGTTAGTCAACTTTTCTGTCACTGGCAACCAAACACATCCTAACTGATACCGGGAAACAAGCTCTTCATTTTTGGAGCATGAACATTTGTCATCTTCCTTTACTGCCCAGTTCCTTCAAGTGTCTGTCAGTTACTATATCCCTCCAAAACCTGTTTTGTATATCAGATAACAAACCTTAGATCCATTCTGTCTGGGTCAGTGAAGCACGCTACATTAATTTTCTGTAAATAACTTGTTAAATTATTCCTACACTTCTGACATCTTAGGGACAAATTCTGTTCATATCTTTGATGTTTCTGGTGGTCCCCCAATTACTGTCCTCTCTGGATTGCAAATGTTTTACACTCTTCTCCACCTGAACTTGTGAATACTTTCTGTAATTGCCAGGAGCCTGGCTGTAACCTGAGGCCAACCTTGGATACCAGGTCATGTGCAGCACCTGCGGACAGCCAGTATGTACTCCACATTGCTGGCTATCTCCCAACACAACTGTAAACTATGGTTACAGGTTTTAGTAGTAGGGTACTAGCAAAGTTATAAACATTTCTGCTAGTATCATCTCCAATTCTTACCCTTGGGATTGAATAACAATTTAAAGGGCACCTCATTAGGATTCTATGAGGCCTGTTAACTTCACTGTCCCCTAGCCCAACAAGTCCTCTCTGCCCCACTAGCTCAGTCATCCAGAACACCATCAAACATCTAATTGTGAAAATAGGCCTTAAAGACCCAGGACTTGGGCTCAAACTCTTCCCACAGTAGACACTGAACAAAGGAAGGATGGCAAACGAAGAAGAAGAGTGTAAAGACATTTTCCAGACCCTTGTGCATGGAGACCAGAGTAGAATTCAGGGCTCAGATATTGGATCCACCACTTACTAGCTGTATGATCTTAGAGAAGTTGCATAATCCACTATGCCTCAGTTTCTCATCTAAAAAATGAGCATTAATAGTACCTACTTCATAGATTGTAGCAAGAAACAGTTAAACCGACACACAGAAAATGCTTAGCACATTTTCTAGTCCATAACTGTTCAATAAAGATTATCCGGCACCATTAAGCTGTGGAGGTAAATTGATTGGTCCCTAGTGTCAAAGCCATGGTCTTCCATAAAACTTTTGAAAGTGAACAATGCATGCAAGTTAATAGCCTAGAAGAGGAATTGGGGAACACAAAAGCATAATGTTGATGAAAATTGGATTGGTCAAAATGCAATTCTGGAAGCCAGATTTGCCAATTTATAGGAAATGAATCTGGCAAGTGATCGAGTAACTTGATTTGGAGAAATAATTAGACAACAGACTGAAAAATGACTAAAAGGAAACGAGGGCTGTCTTAACCTTGGAGTGAAGAAACTTCCTCACTGCTCCATGTGTCTTCCCTGGGATGAGCTCAGTTTAGGGTTAGGGATTCGGTCCCTTCCATAGAGAAGCAGAACAGCTTCAATTCATTTTCACTTTCTATCAAGGAATTTGGGTGCAAGAAGCAGGAGCAGGGATGCAAGCATGTGACATTTGAGGGAGACCATATTCTCCACGGGGCTACCAAAATGACGTAGATACAGAGGCATCCGTGACTTCCACACTGAAATGTGAGTTAGGAAATCCTACATGGGGTGAGATAAATTGCCCCAAATACGGATTTCCTCTGCTCCAACTTGGAACTGATTAGGGTGCATCTTGGTTGTGTTGGCTGGGTGCACAGGTCTGCACCCAGACAGGAACAGAGAGCCCACTGTCCCCAGCTAACTTGCTCAGTGACTTTCAGTGATGCCTTCCCTTATCCGGGCCTCATTTGCCACCAACTCTAAAGTGACTGAGCTGAGCTACTCATTCATAACCTCTTTCCAGGTTTATATGTTCATGACATGCGACCATACAGAAAAATAATTAACTATCATGGTGATTTTAAGGGGTTCAATAAATGACAACCCTTTTTCTTCCCTCGCCCGAATTCAAAACTAAATTGAAATTAGAGTCGTACTGAATTAAAGAATCAAAGTTTCAGCTTTGTTAGGTGTAAGTTTAGTTAGAGAATATGGTTTAGGTATGTGAAGTTGTGGGCATTTCAGTATCGTGCCTAAAATTAACATTCAGAAACACCTAACCACTAACCAACCCATATTTATCCAGCTCCACCAGGCAGACACCCCACCACTACCGCTTTTTTTTTTAACCCCGTGGCAGAAATTAGAGCAGAACACGGTCCTCTGTGGGAAGATCCAGAGAGGATGGTAGAACCAGCTAACTAGTGGTTCTCATACTCAAGTGGGCATCAGAACCACCCAATGGGCTTGTTAACACACAGATGGCTGGGGCCACTCTAGAATTTCTTAGTCAGTAGGCTGGGTGGAGCCTGAGAATCTGCGTGCCTAATACATTCTCCAGTGCTATTGGTCTTGTTGGTCCTGGCACCACACGGAGAAACTCTGAGCTAAGCGAGAAATTCAGTAATTTCTTCCCAAACCATCAATTTGATTAAGTTACTTCTCCCCTACTAGGAGGAAGAGGGTAGGAGGAATGAGGAGGCCTAGTATCTACAGGGACTCTAGGTGATGTCCCTCCATGTGGGGAGAGGGTGATTCCCCCCATATACATACATGCTACCAACAATTAAGTCTTTTGTGAAGCCATATAGTACGTATTAAGTATTGGCAAAAACTCTTTTTAAATGCTATTCTAATTGTATTTGATTATCTCAGCTGCAATCATTGATAATTCATGCATGCGCTATTGATTTAAATAATTTGTAATCATTAAAGACGCACCGAAGACCTTGTTATCTTCTTGCCTTGTGCATGCTCACAAAAGCCATTGTACTAAGTACTACAGATCAGGATTATGGTGCATCCTGACTTTTTTATTTTTCAGTTGAGTGGCCTTAGGCATATCACAACCACTCTTAGATCTTCTTCTTTCATCTGTTTCATATTGCAGATGGTAATACCTGCAAACAACAGAAAGGCCTGTGGCCTCCTGTCTGAACAGTCTTGAGCAATTTCTATTTTTGCATGCTGCTGGTTCATTTAGTGCCTATTGATGAAGAGCCCTTAAAATCAAGTGATTCGTCTCATCGAATAAAACAGGAACAAAATCAGGGATGTTTAGAAAGGCAGAATGCTAAAATGCTGGCTGTCAACTTGGCTTTCTTTTTAGTCTAAATTGATTTGATTAAAGAAGGGAATAAGAGTCTCTCTCACTCCAGGGTCTGGAGAAGAGCTCTTTATGCTAATAAGGCAGCTGGAAGGAGTTTAAATTTTCCTCTGGCTTTAGAATTTCTCTCGACATTGAAAAAGCTAAATCAAGTCAATGTGTGTCATCATCAAACACTCCACGGGGATAATTTCCGTCATACAATTACTATGAGAGCTTGGCTTCTCTGCCTTCTTATGGAACTATCTAGTAGGAGGGTTTGGAAATGGATAATAAGGAAATTGTAAATGGGGCTGGAATAGAAATACTGTGCATCCAGCGTAACTTAAAAACCCTTAATCGGCTAAGATGGCGAGTGGGCTGAGACTTAGCACACTCTGCCCCAGACGTCCAGGCAAGTCTTAGAGACACGGAAGCTATCAGAGCTGAAGTCTGGACCTGAGTGAGAGTGTGGTGGCAGCAAGGGATGGACACAGCCCACATGAAGCTAAACATGTAAGAGACAGAAGAAGGAACAGCCAGAATGGTTCAAGTAGAAGAATGATGTGAACAGATGGCAAGGAGACTCGAGTTGCAGCAAAGACCAGTTAACACTGTCCATTTAAGTGATGAGTTCTGGTAAGGTAAGATCCAGACATAGGGCCGCTGGAGTTAGTAATATAAACCTGGGTTGACCTCGGTGAAAACAAACTCAGGGAAGGCGGATGGCCGGGGGGTGGGGGGAGAAGGTTGATAAGTGACTATGAGTTGAGAAGAGGCAGTGAATACAAATTCTGCAGGGACACACTCAGTAGAGACTGACAGACTGTGCAGATGTGATCAGAACCAAGAATAAAGAAGAAAAGGATAAAGGAAAAAAGGAATGGATACCCCAGGCTGAGAAGAAAATGTCATGCGGGACATAGCAGAAGATGAAGAGGCTAAAGTTTCCACAAGGCTCTTTTAGATAAATTAAAAGTTATGTATTATTCAAGGACACGTATCCATGAATTAAATTACAAGCCTGAAGAAACAACAAAGTAAAAGGTCTCTTCTCCCTTTGGACAGATGTTTTGCATCTTTGGCACATTTTCTATTCAGTCTAAATATTTATGGAGACAGCGTTCCTTGGAGCTGCACCCTCTCCTTGAAGGGATGTTAGCAACATGACAAAGAACTAGAGCGAGATGATGATGCTGTTGAATATAAGATGCATGGAAGAGAGGGTGGGATTGCTGGCCCAAGGCTTCTGGGCATTGCATTTTCCAGAGATGTGCTAGGATACAGTCTGGCTTAGGAGCAGAAAGGCATTCATCTTAATCCACAGCAACATCTCAAAATGTGCCATCAGAATGATCCATTTGTTACTAGCTTCCCCTTCCCCTGTGCATGGATACTGGTATGATCAGGGATGCTGGCCAGGCAGGAAATGATGGGAAAGACCTTCTCCATTTGATTGCCATCTTCCCACCTGCAACTCCCAGTGTGTGATCCGGTCCTAGTCTATGTCTCTCTCTCCATCTCTTCCCACAACTCTTGATAATCCCACTCTACCCATACAGGCTTTTACTTATTCAGATACTCCTAGCTCGTTCCTGACTCAAGACATCAGTCTTGTTTCTTCCTCTGCCCGGGGAACACTTGTGACAGACATTTCCAGAGCCTTCTTTGTCACTTCCTTCAGTTCTCTGATCAAAAGACATCCCTCAAAGAGGACTTCCCTGGCCACCCTTTCAAAAATAAATCCTTGAAACCATATCATTCTCTTGACCTTTACCTTGTTACAGTCGCCACCACTGCTGCTTCTTTGGAACAGATTTGTTTAATTTTATCTGTTACATCTCTCCTACTAGAATGAAAAATACTTCTACTTTCTTAATGTGACAACCCTTAACGTCTGGCAGTGACATATGAAATATTTGCTGCCTATGTGAAATCATTCATCAAGTTCATTATTTAATCCTCCAAGAAGGCCCCTCTAATTTCCCTGGCTGGGGTAGGCTCCCTCATTTCTGCTTCTACATTCTCCAGTTATATGCTACATATGATTTTGTAATATATTAAAACAAGCTGTTCTCTAGCTTGTCTATAAGCTAGTAAAGGTCACGAAACGTGACTGCTTTATCTTCGCGCCTTCAGTGTCCCTCTTACGTTTGTTCACTGAACTGAAACTGATGGGCTTTAAGGACCAAATGCTGAGAATTAGCAGGTAGAAAGCAAGAGTGAGAAAAGGGGAAGACTCCTAGAGTTTACAATGACTTGTTTAGAAGATGGAGACACGGTGCTGCCATACACTATGCTATTTTTAATTAACCAGCAAAAGATAGTAGCCACTCAGAGCAGGGGGCTGGCCAGCAGGAGTATTCTGAACCGAGGCCCAGCCAATTTCTGTTCAGCACCTGGCTTTTGTATGAGTCTGAGCAGGACCCTTCCCTTCTCTTGGTCCATCCCACTGGAGAAAGCCAGACCATCGTGTGCTTGAAGACACTTCCAACCTGATATCCCAAGAGTCTACACATCTAGGGCAATAGATGGTACAATGAGGGATAGAGAGTTGTACACTGAATGGATCAGCTCTCAAGAAAGGCAACCTCATTGGGATTTGGAGGCAGATATACTTGGATTTGCACCCAGACTCTGGAACTTACAAACTTTAGGAATTTAGGAAAATTTTCTAATCTTTCTAAACCTCCATAAAATAGAAATAGTAATTCTAGCTACACGCTTAGCAAATGACAGCTTGCTCTCCACTTCTTCGTGTATCCTGCAGCCAGCCTTTTAATCCAAGCTGACTTGAGGACCAGAAGATTCTTCTGTAAATACCATCCTAGCAGTTTAGATATCTCAAGAGCTGCTGCAGGCCAAGCCGACCTCAACATGGGAGACAGCTTCTCTTCCCAGGCTCAAGTTTTCCATGTTCTGCTTTGGTAGCGCAGAGAAAATTCTATTTGTGTTACCCAGGAAATCTCTCCAACGATTTCTTTTGCTAGAATCCCACGGTAAACATTCTTACAGATGACTTACTGCCTGTCACAGCTTTCTGATGCTCCCTTTCCAGAAAGAATTCCTGTAGAATGAGGCCAGTCGCTTACTAACCATGACTTCCTTTTTTTTTTTTTTTCATCGCGTTTGGTCTTTCTGTTCAGATGCTGAGCAACTGCCTCTTGCTACATCAGTAGGTCACGTCCAACAGCTGTGAGAGCAAAATATCCCAGGAGTCCACAACAGAGTCCAGAGGATCCAGGAGATGAAGCACAGACTCCAAATCTAATCAGAAGGCCAGGGGGTAAATTCCAAGTTAGTAAATCCAATAACCATGGAGTGAAGTTACTGAGGTATTCTTAGATAAGCTTCTAAAAGTTTGGAAAATGGATAATATGCAAAGGCACTTTCTCTCCCGTAAACTTCCTTTACATGTCAATAGCCTCACGATACCACTATGCTGTTTCATCTCACTGTGCTTCCAAAGTGCTGGAGAGCATTGGAAAAATTGAGCTAAGTGTACAATAGATTACATCTATCACCCACCAGAGTGGTGGCAGCAGCTCCTTCTCCCCAACCGTGTGCAAGCACAAGCCAGGAGCCTCCATGTGAACATCTTTCACTCTCCTTAGGAGAACTGTGGCTGTCTAGTATGATCTCAGAATGGGCACACAGGCACATGCTCACCCTCATAGTCTCTTATTGCTGAGTTATGAATACATTTGCTAATCCACTTTGTCATTCCTTTCACATAGTTAAAGCTTGATGCATGAGGGTTGCAGAAATAAGCATTTACACATTGAACTAAAAACTTTCAGCTAACCCCTTACTTAGAAAACTGCTCCTATTCCCATCGCCAGTAAATAATCATCTCCTTATGATTTTTCGCTAAAGTAATATTTCAGAAACAGAAAGAGGGAAGGGGGAAAAGCAGGAAGGGAAAAAATGGAAAGAAAGGGGAACGGGAAATCATGGAGAATTGTAAATAAACCTGCTGTAAACAGGGATGGAGGGAACACAAGGGAGGGGAGGGTAGAGGGGGGAGAACCAAGAGACACCATGTACAGGTACAAAACAAACATGTTAAATGTGATCAATATATGGACAATGTACCAATACATGTTCTTGGTTAAAAAAAAATTTCAGAAACAACAACAGAGAAATGGTATCCATTCAATCTATTGTCTTTTATTCAGTTATTCAACAGAGCTAGACAGAGTTCCTGGGAGAATCAGAAGCTCTGGGACTACACTACCAAGTTTGAACCTCGGCTACTTCAACAAGTCACCTATCCTCTCGGATACTCGATTTCCTAAATCATAAAATGTCAATAACAAAAGAACTTCTCCCCTAGGGTTGCTGGGAGGATTGAGTCAGTATTATGAAGTAGAGCCTGGCACTGAGTAAGATCTCAGTAGATAGGAGTTATATTTCTTCTGTAGCAGTAGTGTGGAGATAATATATAACAGTAATGACTGCAGTAAGAGTGTAACACTAGTACCTCTGATAGCAGTAGTAGTATGCTAGTACTAATAGCATAACCATGCAGTGGTAAGAGTAGTAACAACTACAGTTAGAGTATATTAGTAGAAATAGTGTAAGAGTACAGTGGCAATAGGTGTGAAACTAATACACTAATAGTACAGCAATGGTTGTAATAGTATCATGCTAGTACAACACAAGAAATAGTGTCTTAGTAGTATGAGTAGAAGAAGTAATAGTGTTGAACTATGGTAAGATGGTAGTAACAGTAGTAATATTTGCCAAGCATCAGACAAAATGCCCTTCTTTGCCCTCAAGGAGTTCCTAGACGCCCCAGGATTTGCTGATTGTCTAAGGTGGAAGAAAGATTTGAAAACAGGTTAGTGCATTTTCCACATTATATAGGTGAGGAAACTAAAGTCAAGAAAAGTAAAGTGACCCACACAAGACCACCTGAAGAGTCAATATCTGAGTTCGGCCTCAAAATCTAACCTCATTGCTCTCCCATGCTCCTCCCCCAGGACCATAGGGATGTTTGCAACCACTGACACATGTCTTCTCACCAGTCACTTGCTCACATCTGCACAGATCTGCTCCCCGCCAACTGCAGTAGACAATGAGTCTCCCGAACTTGTCACACTCTCAGCTACCTTTGTGATTTGCACATTCCCTCAGCTTTATGGACATTTTGCCCATCTTAAAATCTCCTGCTTGTTCACCCTTCAAAACTCATCTTCTTTCTAAAAAGATCTCCAAAGTGCCACTTTTATCCTGATTCCTGAAATGTAGTAAGACAGCCTTTTCTTTTCTCCCTTATTCTTTGCAACAAAGTTTATCTCAGCATTTATCACGCAACTTCAGAATCCATTTTTTAGGTGCAGGCATCATTATAAGCACTTTACAAATGTTCATTCATTGACTACTCATAAGAATCCCTATGAAATTCTTAAACATGTGTTTGCCTTGTCTGTTTTCTAGACCATTTGTTTGTTCCAAGAGGAATGACTCGGTACCCCCACGCATCTTGCATTAGTTGCATACTTGTCAACAAGACGGCTTCACTCCTGCCCTCAGGAAGTTCACAGTCAGGTGAACGCAGCAGACAAGCAAGCAGCTGAGCACAAGACCAAATCATAAGTGTCATGCTAGGAGGGGCCAGGAGAACACGCGGCAGAGACACAGAGAGCTTCAGAGCCGGCTTCCTGCAGGACGTGACATCTAAATCTGGACAGGAAGAGTGAGTCGGATGGAGAGAGTGGAAAAACACATTTTAGGGCAAAGTACATGATCAAAGACAGGAGAAGAACGTAGAAAAAGTGGGGAGTGTGTTGCAGGAAGAACAGTAGAGCCAGGATAGAAGAACAGTCTGAGACGGTCCCCAAAGGCAGGCAAGTCACCAAGTTAGTGCACTGCTGGTCATATGATTTGGCTGGCTAGTGTAATAGTCCATGAGCTCCATCAAGGTGGGGACTTCACCTCACTTATGGCGATGTTCTGCACACCCGACACAAGGTCCGGCAAAGAGTAAATAGCAAGAATTTGTCCAATGGTTACATGCACGAACAATGAATAAAGGGCAAATTGCTCTGAAGACGCTCTCTCTTTTCTTCTTCTTCCTTTCGTTGTGCACGCGTGTAAGTGTGTGTGAGTGTGTGTGTGTGTGAATGTGTTTGTGTTAGGGTAGGGGGATCATCCATCAATCAAAGGGATAATTTCAGCCCTAAATACTGTAAGTACAACCACTTTGGGACTGACTCTGCCCAAAACACAATCTTCTGCTGTAAAGATTGGCCCCAAGATTTTCAGTTTCATGGCTCCAATCTCGGGACACGTTTGGTGTTGTACTGATGGGAGAAAAAAAAAACAGATTCCAGAGAATCAGCCAGCCCAAGTGATAAGGGAAACACTTGAAGCAGTAACAACATTGAAAGAAACTTTTGAAAATACTCGAAGTTTATACATAATCCTGTAACCACGTTGTCTTGATCAGAAACCCAAAATTTTAACAAGGCTTCTTTTTACCTCGTATGCTAATATTTCATCATAGCTAGCAGCTCACAACGCTTGGCCACAGGGAACACGAGGCTCCTAGAGCTGGGGGCTGCAAGGATGGAGCTCAGTGGATTACCTTTCAGGCAGTTCTCAGGCAGTTCACAGCCCCAAGTATGGGCTTCCAGAACCCTGGTGGAGGCTTCTCATTCCAATTAAGTTGTACAGACGAGACAGCTTCCCCAGGAAGCTGGTCAACAAAAGTAACAAATACTCGAAAGACAGAGTCATAGCAAGCAAAGGATAAAGTCAGGGTCACAGTCTAAGGACCAGACTGTCAAGGGCCTGACAGTTAGTCATTATGCTGCTCTCTCTGTGCCCATGACAGCACACGGTTCACCAAGATCGCAGTCCTGACCAGCACGCCTGACAGGATAAGGGGCAGGTGCACAAAGAGAAGCAGTTCTGCCTTCACAGAGCTGCAAATTCAAACGCTGGTTCTACCTATGCATCAAGCTAAGCTTCAAAATTCCTGCTTTGAAACTTAAAAATAGAATAAAAGAAAAATGTCCTAGGACTAAGCGAAATTATATGTCTAAGCAGTTCCTTACATATAACGTCACCTTGTTAAATTGCAGTGCTTGACGCTGTCTTCGCTCATGGTCAACATCTTAGATATGTTAGAATTTCCTTATCACTCAGTTCAGATGCCCCCCAAATTTGTGCAAATCTATATAAATTAGTAGTACTGTTTGTCTCCAAGCGAATAAGGATTTAATGTATGTTGGACATGTGGGTTACCACTCACTTTGGTGAGGGCACCAGGAATATCTACTCCCATCAAATGCACCGTACTCATCAGGAAATATCTTTGATGATGACTTCACTCATTGCTTGCAAAAGCCTTGATCTTCAAAATTCAGTACCCTACTGGTCTAGGAGATAAGTTTGAAATCTTGAAATCAGTTAGGCCTAACAACAAATCACAGTCTTACCAGTTACCGGTTGTGGGGCTCTGGAAGCATTATTGAATCTCTGAGACCCAATCTTCCTTAGCCATAAATGAGGATAACATCTACAGTATCTCACAGAGTTACATAGTCAAGATTGCCCAATAGGAAAGGTGCTCATTAAATTTACTCATGAACTCAATGGATGTGCTAAAAACATTGCCGACATGCAAGGAGGTGTTCTAGGGTTGATGATGCATTACGAACGAAGCAATATTCCTGTCCTTGTGGAACATTTATTCTATAGAGGAGACAGGCAATAAGCAGATAAGCAAATAGATTTCTCACAGGTGGGATGGACACTACAAAGAGAATGAATGCAGACTATTTGGGCACACAGCAACAGGAGCGATGATACTAGAAATAATCACCCAATTCCTCTCCCCCTGGGCTCACATAGTTTTCCACTTTTTGAATCCCAGCTCTCGCACTCCCTGACCACAGTCCTCCAAGAAGAATGAATAAGGGGTTCTACTCTATTGAATTGAGCCATCTGACGTCCTTTCAATAAAGTTGTAGACACCAATAGAGGAGCATGTGGCCATCAACGGGACACACAGAGTTGGATGTCTCTTTGGAGACCTTCGGAGACACACAGCTATGCTCCGTTTCCAGGCTCGTCATAGCAGACACTGCAGAGCCGATTCTTGGGGAACAAGGCTTCCCCCAGAGGAGGCAGTACTCAATAATGCCATCTTTGTTGTAATAGAACATCAGCGACCTTGTTCTGAGTTCGGTCCAAGCTGAGGGGAGAGAGGGGAATGGTCAGCTGTGAAAAGATCAATTTGTTTCCAAACCACTCATTCTTATGGCCAGGGAGGTTGGCTCCCCACCCTGGCTGGGCTGTCAGGGACAGATGCCAAGTAGGGCACAGACTGAAGAGACATCTCCTGTTCCCACTGAAGCAGGAGCATGGGGCACCCGCCACCCCAAGCTCTGTTGCTTTGGAGAGACATGGGTTGGGAGTTGGAAGAGCTGAGAATGATGCCTTAAGTACAATTTCAGTTCAAAACTCTAATTATTCAACCTCTCTATTTATTCATGCTTGAAAACGCCTAGTGTTGGGCAGATGGGGGAAAGCAGGTGCCCCCACATATCACAGGTGGGAGTGTCCATGGGTATGACCCCTCCAGAGACCCATTTGGCAGTATCTATGGAAACTGAAAATGCATAGATCCTTTGTTGCTCCCAGTTCATTTCTAAAAATTCGTCCTTCAGATAAATTCTCGGAAGGGCACCAAAATGAATGCTCAAGGAGGATGTTTACTGAAGTCAGTCAAACATTATGTTGTAGCTACAAAGAACAAAGTACACATGGATATATGTAGGAAGAAGACTAGAGGAAAAAGAAGATAGCATCCAGTTTGTGTGCATGGCAAAACCCACTTACGACAGGTAAACTAAGCCCTCCATCGATGTATACGTCCTGTTTCATCTCTGCTCATTCTTCTGTATGTTCCCACCCTTATCCCAAGATTCAGTAATATTCACATGGCAAGAGGACCATGTAGGGCCCTATGGACTTGCAAGATAAATATGCAAGGAGGGAATCTACAGACCTCTATTACTCTCCTCTGTGTTCTGGGACCAAGATGGAGTGGAAGCAAAAGTTACATGTGCAGTAAGTTCCATATACACATTATGATTTTTCCCAACCTCCATCTGAATGGGAAGCTAAGACCGTACTCTTAGTATATCTGCTTTTCAGTCTTTTCATAACAGATGACCCTTTCTTCTTTCATCAAATAGTACAGAGAACAAATGTGAAGGAAGCTAAAAGCCCCCCAAAAAGAGAGAAGAGTTCATATTTGTTTGAAAAGAATTTGCTCCTTTCCAGAAGTAAAAATCCCAAATTCTTCCATTTATAAATATTACCCGCAAGTTCTCGGTGAGCAACAAATGTTGAAGAAGAAAGTCGTTCTATTCATTCTGCCACTCTGCTGTAGAATTTTGATCCAGCTTCCTGACTTCACTGGGCCTGTTTTCCCTGTAACTCAGGTGACATGGACTGTATGTCCCTGGACCAGCTCATGGGTGACAAATTCAGAGCACAGGCCTGCTGTCCCTGCTTCCCCTGACAAGCATAGCTAAGGAATCATGACATTTCCTACCAATCTCAGACATAGAACTCTAAGCAGTCACCGACAGTCCAAGTTGACCTAAAAGACAACACTTAATTGCTTTCGCACAGTAAAGAGTTACCTGAAATTCATCTTTTATTTAGTATTCTGTATCCATAATTCAAAAATTCCTTTGAGCCTGGCAAGGTGGTGCGCACCTGTAACCCGGCATTCTGGGAGCCCAAGGCAGGAGAATTGGGATTTGAATCCAGACTTGGCAAATTACCAAGACTCCATCTCAAAATAAAATAAGGGTTGGGTGTAGCTCAGTGTGAAGGCTCTGTGTTCAGTCCTCAGAATCACAAAAAAAAAAAAAAAAAATCACTTGAATCCCAGATCATTCATGAAGTCAACCTAAATCCAAGTTAGTTAGGTTTTTCCTTCCAAAGCCGTGTGAACTTACTTTCTGCCCACTTCACATTATCAAAGGTGTAATTCCAAGTTCCCTTGTAAGCATTAAAAGAGTGACTGACTAATGACCTAGTAACAAATATTTTGCAAATAATGTGACATTCAACACTGGATACCACAAAACCGAATGGGAACCTAATTGAGACATCAATGAAGAAATTATTAAAAATGCTTTTCAAAGCCAGGCATGGAGGAGCATATAATCCCAGTCTCAAGAGGCTGAGACAGGCGGATTGCCATGAATTTGAGGCCACATTGACTGTACAGTGAGTTCAAGGCCAGCCTGAACTACACAGTGAGATCTTGTTTCGGAAACAACGCTTTTTGAAACAGCTTTGGTGCCAGTTGAGAGTCTGAAGTTTCCCAATACAGGAAGAATAAATATTCGAGAAGATAGAAATACTAATTACTCTGATTTAATCATTAAGGATTGCATATATATGTCAAATTATTGTACTGTACCCCACAAATATGTACAAATGTGTTAAGTAAAAACTTTTACATATTGAAATGAACAGAAAAAAAGCTTCTTCTTAAAAGTCAACTGGCAAAACTCAGCATTCTATTTAAATACAAAAAAATAAATAAACAAACCAGAAAGTGCTTTTCGCTCATGGATCCCTTCTGAGTTTTGGCGCACATTCTGGTAAGAGAGTATGACAGCATTATAACGAAATCTCCTCTTTTCCCATCTATTTATTTCTGTGAATAGGTTTCTCAGCATTTAGAGCCAAATAATAAAAACTAGGAATAGATTTTCTACAACACCATCTCACACTATCAATAATGAATATTCCCCAGCAGACACATGATCTAATTTTTTAAAAGCTATCTCATTCAGAGAAACATTTCTAATAAAACTTTATGTTTCATGTCATATTTTAATGAGTGTATGGTAGATTGATGAATTGGATCAGCTAACAATTCTTATAATTCAATCCAGAAGAAACTTTAAAAAAAAAGAAAAAACTTTTATCTGTCAGAATAGAATACTTACAGAACATTAAAGAGATTTTAAAACCAGTTTATATACATGTCTCATTTTAGAGGACTATGATAAAATTATCAGTGAAAGAATTTCAAGAACTAAAACATACTATTTTAGGACATAATTGTATGGAGGAAATGGAATGCAAATACACATTTCACAGAAAAGAGAAACTAAATTTTCAACTGTTAAGGATAATCTTGTTCTCATATTTTCTAATGGATAAATGTCATATTAAATCACTATGGAATTTGAGTCCATTAAATCTATTTCAAAAAGGGATGAAACAGTTTTATTTTTAAGCATATTTAGCAATATGTTTCAGGTTACCTCTTTTGCAACTATTTAAACTTATAATAAAAACATTTGTCATCTTAAAAGTTTCAAAATGTTTCACAATTATGTTAAAGGAAGCAAAGGCAAACTCCTGAGGACCCTATACTTTACCGTAATGAATTCTCTTTAAGGATTATAATAGAGGGGATCAAATGGTAAATGCCCAAGGGAATCTGATTTGTTGATGAGCTAATCTTGTAAAGAAGGTGAAGATGAGTACAAGATCTAAGAATAACATTACCAAACAAATCTAGGAAGGACTGAGGTTGGACTAGGTCTAAGCTTCCTCGTTCTTTCTAGCATCAGTCTTGTCCCTTGTCCCTGCTACTGGAACCATACTTTCCTGTGTAACTGGTTCCCTAACTTCCATTAGGAAATTGAGGATTTTAAGCCCTGGGTCTTTGCTGAGCAGTTAAAAATAATGACTTTAATCGCAGAGCATAACGTTGGTGCCTGAGAGTCAATGCCTTGCTCAAGGTTCACAAGCAAAGCAGTAGGTACTCATATCATTTCTTGGAAGTTTCTTCTCCTTCTTTGATCTCATTTCCAGATGCCATTCTGGAATCTGGATTGCTGAGCAAGAATGAAGGCAGGAGGGTGTAGAAGGAACAAAGTCAAGTCATCTACCCACTGCTGTTTAAGTTTTAAGCGGGACTGCCTTCCACTGATTCATCCAGTAATCCTTTGCCAAGTTCCAGTTTAAGATAACAGACTATGAAGGGCAGCAGGACACGGATTCTGTCCTTGAAGATGTGCTTACGATTTACTGAGGAAAAAACAAACTCAGGAACAAATAACTATGACACCCTGTGGCAAGTAATACATAAAAAAAATACCATCGAGCTGCTAGCAGGAGTGATCAATTCTGCAAAAGGTGATGGTATTTGAACAGAGTGTTGGTTCGGAAGTAAGAAGTTAGGACAGTCCCAGGAAAACGCCTGGCATACATTCTGACATGGAAGCAAATATGATCATAAAAGTTATACTGTGGCTCATGCAGATGATGGAGTCAGCATTTGGTAGGTTTAAGCTGGCAAAGAAACTAAAGAAGCGTGGGTTGTAAGGGCCTTGAAAACTGTTTCAGTTTACTCAGGCTGCTATGACAGAAGACCAGTGAGATAGGTGTGTGATAAACAATAGAAATCGATTCCTCAAGGTTCTAGAAGCTGGGAAGTCCAAGGCACCAGCAGGTTGGGTGTCTGGTGGGAGTCCATCTCCTTGTTCTTGATGGTGTCTTCCAGCTGTGTCCTCCCCTGGTGGAAGGGGCACGGCAGCTCCTTGGAGCCTCTTTTATAAGGACAGTAATCCCATCCATGAGGGCTTAACTCTCATGACTCAGTCACTTTCTGATGGCCCCATCTCCAAACACCGTGATATTGGTCGTTAGATTTCAACACATGAATTTGCAGAAGACACAAACAGTAAAACCATAACAAAAGCCTACAGGAAGGAGCATCACTAGGTAGGACATGATGATAATTCTGGGTGACCATGAGACAGAAAACATGATAAAAATGCCTAGTGCAGCACCAGATATAAAAAGATTCTCC
>PVJO010025017.1:0-23421 GCA_004026905.1 Hystrix cristata
ATACTTGTTTATATATCCATGTTTTATACATATGCAAAAGTAAAATGATCTGCTTATCCTCCGTTGAATGAATGAAGAGGAATATTTGGGACCAGGAAATAAGTGCTTAATAAGGCCCAGGCGAAGGTATGGGATTATTAGAAAGGACTTACACTGCAGAAATTCTCACAGCTGATGCTCAGCATGGATGTAGTTGGAATCAGTGACCCCGAGGCCTATCACATGTGCTTACTGCTAGGGACAGTGGCCTTCCTGCTGAATCTCTACCAGGGGTGTGCTGCATCCCTCTCAGAGGTCAAAGCTCTCCTTTCTCAAGACACCTACTACAGCAGATACTGCCTATTGTACCTCAAGCAGCTATTCATTTATTCACAAATATTTAATAAATTCCTGTGTGCTAAGAAATCTTCTAGAACCTGGCAACATATAAAAATCCCTGGTTCAAAGTTTATAGTCTACTGAGGAGGAAGAAAGAAAGAAATAAGAGCTGTCAGATGGTGACAAGTGCTGTGAAGATAAAGCACATTAAGCAGAGGAGAGAGATGGATGGGGGCTATTCTGTATAAAGTGTACGGGTTAGGGGTCCGGCCAAATGACATTTCAACTGAGGCCCACAGAATAAGCAGGAAAGTTCCATTATTACATAACAGGAAAGTCGACATTTCCCACACTCCATTAAGTCAGAAGGAAAAATATGAACCCTTCTTTTTCTATTCTAAGGCCCGACCTCTATGGGCACATATTCTGACCATGATTTTCTGCTTCCCAGGGTGACAGACAGTCTTAATATTTGTTCCACTCTAGAGAAATCTGGAGAGAGAAACTATTTTGTGAAGGTATTTTGACCCTGTCTAACCTCTAAAAAAAGGTCTCAGCTTGGAACAGTACTTTCAAATGTTTGCTGACATCTATAACACATTATTATAACCTTTACTACTTTAAGGACAATTTTTTTTTTACCTCATGGCACAGTTTTATTTAGTTTTTCAATTTCATGGTTCCTTAAGAATGTAGAGAAAATATCTTGAAACATACATGTTAGTTGTTGGGGTCGATTAAAAGTGAAATTCTTCTCACTCTGGGTGTATTGATAGTATTGTTTTTCTTTGCCCATTTGAACTCAGCCTTGACTATGTGATTTCTTTTGGACAATAAAACGTGACCTGATGTGATTTTGCTCTGTGTCATTTTCAGGAAGAAGCCGTAAGAAGCATCATGTAATTCACTGTGTCTTTTCTCTGTCTCTAACATGGCAGCAAACACATTGAGGGGCTTCTGTTAGCGGGGTTCTTGAGTTGAGTTAATAGCTTATATACAACAGAGTGAGAAAGAAAGAAGGTTTGTTGTTGAAGGTTTGGGGGTTTGTTGGCGCATTTGGTTTGGCTTAGGTATTGCTGTGATTCCATGCACAACACTGGGAGTCACCAGTTTGGCGTTTATCTGTAAAAGTTTTCCAGCGAGTCAGGAGCAGTATCATCTGCTAAAACATGACATATGACAGCATCGTTGGGAAAGAACCGAAGGAGCATGCAGGAAAAACTGGATCTTACATCAGATGGAAGAGGTAAAAAGGGTATCAGTGGTCTTTGCACAACGATGAGGCAACAAATGGGGTGGCAGCTGGAATTGTAGCTAAATCAAGAATTGAAGAAACACTAAGCACTACTTCATGTGGTATCTGTTATATCCTGCGGGATTAGGGGGCAATTCAAGGCATGGCTGAGGGCTGCACAAATATATTCTTTTCTAATGAAGCTCATGCTTGAGATGGGATACCTCATTGAATACTTTACCTTTGCTCTTCTCGAAGTGCTCTGCATCCTGCTCTGTGCTAATCTCTGCTTAGGGAGTCCAACTCGTGTGAGTTTCCTTGTCCATTATTGGTCGAATCCTTCTACTTTAAGCCCCAGGTCCTGACGTGGACCATCTCCAGAAGGACATTCTCTCGGGGTGCTGGTGACTGCTCCCTGTTTTCATTCTTTCTGTCTAAAGTGCAGGAGCTGACGACATGCATCTTCCCTGGTGGCTCCCCCAGCCTTGCGCACACTTTTCTAAGTGGTCTCGGCAATGGATCGTACATAACGATTCCACTCTTAAGTGCCATCTGTTTCTTACCAGGGGTCTGACACTTAAAGGTACTTCCTATTTTCTTACTCTCTTCTGCTTCTTTCTCTTTTTCTGCCTTTTTCCAGTGCAGTCATCATGGTAGTCCTTATTTTCATGCTTGAGAGACTCACGACTCTCAGTCAAATTCATCTATTATTTTGTGGATTCTTGTGATCTTAATGCACATAAGGACTCTCTGTACTCTGCCTAGGTATTGTAAAATGTGTGCCTTACAGGAATTCTTCCTATCTTCTTTTAATTTCTGTTTATAGTTTTAAATGCCTGAGGAAGGCAGTCATTGTAGAAAAGTTAGAATTTACAGATAATGATGACATCTAGTCATCACCAACATCTCGGGTAGTGTATACCATACACTCGGTACTATGTGTGCTAACTAAAAGGGACCTAAAATACTATGTAGAGATATGAAGAATTTTCTTACAGAACACTTATTATTTTTTTAACAAAAAATGTTATCCTATTGGGTATATTACTATGTAATCTACTGCTTTTTAGACCTAATATATGTGTTACCATTCCTCCAGGTCAATATGATCTATAGTATGATCTATCTTACCACTTTGAATAGAAGCAAAACATTCATTTTATATAATGTTATATAATGTACATTCTGCTCTTATGTCATGCATTGGTGTTTTTAGTTTTTTGCTATTATTAGTATAGTGGCAAAAGTCAGTCATCCTTGTATATAAATCTTTGACACATTTCCAATTATTTCTTTAGGATAAATCCCAATGCCTAGAGCTAAAGGTTCAAAGACAATGAATATTTTATGACTTTTGAAGTCACGCTAAAGAAGCACTAAATTTCTGCTTGTATTAGTGTCCCTACTTTTGCAGGTTATCATTGTTAATATTAATCTTTCTCACTAATGCTAATAGTAGTTGGGAAAACACAGTATTTTTCCAGTTGTTGGTGAGCTAAAGAATGTTATTTATTCATTTTGTCTCAGTGTACTTTGTCTATTTTCCTACTAAAATGCTTGGCCTCTTGTTAGTAATTTTAATACATTTATTTTTGATCAAAGTTCCACATTAATGTTAGGGAGTCTCTAGCAGTATAATTTGCTAAAGAAGACAGTGGTGCCTATTCCTTCTGCCTTCCGTTTTCTCTTCACAGAGGCAACTGCTTTTAATACTTTGACTTAATTCTGGTACTTATTTCTACATTGCTAAAAGGCACTAGTCAATTGATTTTCCATATAGAATATGAAGATTCAGCTCTTTCCCCATTATTTTGATTAAGTCAATATTCACTGTTTGAAATATTATGAATATGCATATGTAGAGATGGACCATATTTATGATAATTTTAACTTCTTCATTTTTCTCAGATTGAATATCTTTTTAAAAAAATTGTCTTTTTTTTGTTTTGCTTAGTTTTCTACGTATTTATCAGTAATTCAACCCAAAATTATTTTTCAATTTTCTACTCTCATTTGTATTGGATATTCTATCAAATCATTCTTTCTGAAGAAGTCTTTACCAGACAGTTATAACTTACTTGGCTATGGACTGGTTACCTTCTACACGAAGTGTCCCAGGATCTCCCTTTATTCTCAATTTCTTTCACTTTTCTTTGGCATTGCATTTTCTGCTTCCTGTGTCCCAAATATTCCTTTTTTGTGTGTACTCCAACATTTATGTTGGGGTGTGTCCTTTGGACCATCAGAGAAAGGGCATATGAGATGAAAACTTTAGATTTTGCAAGTCTGAAAATGTCTTCATCATTTCCACCTACATGCTTGGATGGGTTTTGTCTGGAGGACAGATTCCAGACCAGAAATAGCTGCCCCAGAATTTTGAAGTATTGCTTCTTGTTTGTAATTTGCAGCTATTCCCTGTCTTGGTCATTTGACTGTGATCTGTCATTTCCTCTGCATACTCATGGAATCTTCTCTGATTTCCTCATTTTAAGGCTTTGCAAAGCCACACTTTTGTAGAGATCTACTTGTCTGATGTAGTCCTAAGATTTGATGAGTCCTTTGATTTGAACACATGGACTTCATTTTTGAGTGATTTCTTCAATGAAGTAACTTCTTGAGCAATTTCTTTAATTCTTTCTCAGTTTTCTTTTTTGGTTCTTTCATTATTTGACTTAGATTTTCTGAACTTCCTCACTTTTTAAAAATTTTCCTGCTTCTTTATGTCTTTTTCTTCCTTTTGGCTGATTTCTTAAAAATTATCTTCCAATTCTTATGAATTAAGAAAAATTACTGTATTTCTATCACCTTTTCTCTCCCAAGTTTTCCTTTATTTATGGACTCTTGTTACTGTCCATGGTCCTGGTGATTCATTACTCTAGGAGTCAGTCAGTCACTGGCCAATTTCCAGTGAATTGTTTTTTTTTTTTTTTTTTTTTTTTTTTTTTTTTTTTTTTTTTTTTTTTTTTTTTTTTTTTTTTTTTTTTTTTTTTTTTTTTTTTTTTTTTTTTTTTTTTTTTCACTTTGGCTTTCTCAAGAGCTTGGTGAATTTCTGGTCTGGTTGTGTCCAATAGATATTAATGTGAGGAACTACAAGTTTGTTCAGTTTTTCAGCCTGAGAACTTTTGTGTTTGGGCGTTTGTACTGTGAACATCTTTATTAGCCTAAAGGTTGCTGCTTTGCAGCAATTTGGATTTCCTCAGGCATGACTCTGTGACCACCCTTCCTGTCATCTGAATTCTTGTTTTCTGCCAGAGAAGCTGTAATAAAATGTACTTAAGTGAGTCCGAGCTCACCAACCGCATTTTCTGTCAGGCTGCCACTTCGCAACTCACAGGAGTTTCATTCAGTACGGGGTGTAGAAGCGATTGGCTTTTTCACCCTGCAAGAATCCTAATTGGGGACTTTCAGTCAATCTAGATTTCTTGCTGAAGGCAGAGTGCATTTCAGGTGCTGTATGACTTTTCATCTCTGCAAGCAGACTGACTTGCTCTAGTCTTTTATCCTTTCATCCTTTTTTTTTTTTTTTTTGGTAAGACTTGGCTGAAAATTGCAAGACCTGACCTTCATATTCTCATTCTGAAATGTCCCAACCATTTAAAAACTAAATCCTGTGTGGAAGTCCTGGTCTGTGTTCTAGAATGTGTTAAGCCATAATTTGGCTAAGTGTTCTGGCCCCACTTGCAGTCGGGGATGTCTGGATTGTTGAGGGCTGCCTGCGCATTCTCCCCTCAAGCAACTCCACGTTTTAGGTTGTAATTGCAATACTGCAGATAGCATTCGGACACCAAATTCTATCTGAATCTGTTACTGACACAGTCAGCTATTAGTAGCACAAAATCAAATCAACAGTGCTTTAAACTGGTAAGCGATTTCTCTTCCCTACTTCGTATACTTATAAATTTGCAGTCCAAAGCTAGTGCATTGGCTTAGAACTATCCTTAATATCAAAGCTCCTTCTCTTTCCTTTGCTTGCCACCCTCTATGTATGCTTTTTACTCTTGTGGTTATAAGATAGCTGCTATAGCTTTTACCTTCTAGGGAGAAGGAAAATGGTACGACCTGCTAATTTCCCTTTAAGAAACATTTCTTGAAAGTCCCACCCAGCAATTTCTGCTTCTATTTGATTGGCTTGCCGTAGGTCATGTGATCACTGCTAGTTCAATCCCTGGAGAGGATAAACTGCTATAGGTAGAAGCTGTGTTGGCCAGCAGCCTGTGCACAGCTGCTGTGACCAAGTTATGGGCTATTTGTCAGGGCCCTCCGCCTTTGTGTGTTATGCTTTTG
Source organism: Hystrix cristata (assembly GCA_004026905.1). Taxonomy (NCBI): domain Eukaryota; kingdom Metazoa; phylum Chordata; class Mammalia; order Rodentia; family Hystricidae; genus Hystrix; species Hystrix cristata. Next base: position 5,837 of record PVJO010025017.1, read on the forward strand.
TCTTCCCTCTTTTGGAACTGAGCTCTCATCTGACTCTGCCTGGACAAGCAGGCTTGTCAAACCTTTAGTTCTCTGCAGAAAGGCTGCTGTTCCCCTCTGCCCCAAATCAGTTTATTTTCTCCTGACCCTGCATTGTGCAGTCAGTTCTTATTTATAGAAAGTTTCCTGTTCAGTGCTTTAAATTACATTTCCAGGGATTCTGAAAATTTTAGTGTGGCAAATGTCTCCAACGTCAACCAATGTATTCAATGTAAGTGTGAAACGCATTTTAAAATGTATCAAGGCATGTAAGTCAATCATGTCCTATTAGCGGGAGGCTAACATGGAGGCTACGAAAATCCCTCATCAGTTTTATGTCATCATATTTAAATTTGACTTTAAGGAGAATGTGATGGTCTCCATTTATTTTCATATTATTATTGTCATTTTGACATTTAATTTCTGGGTCTGTGAGTCTGTTGTGCAAGACACCAATGTCAACTGGACATGGAATTCAGAACTACAAGTTTCTTACCAAGGAATGAGTCCTAAGAGATTCATAAGTGAGTAAAATAGATCTTATGAAGGAGATAAGAAGATTGAAGAGATTTATATTTCACGCCCCATAAAAAAATTTAAAAATTGATGTTAAATCCACTTTAAACAAGTCCTTCCTCAGTAGTTCTGCCACAGAAGTTGCTCTCTAATCTCCCGTCAGTGCTCTGCCTTCTTCCTCGCCCCTCCCCACCTTGGATTCCACCCTCCCTCTTCCCTCAGCTGTGGCCCATGCTGTGGAATGATTCAGGGCTGAACTGACACACACACGGAGTTGTACCTGCAAACTTGGAAAGGTTCTCATCAAAGCCAAGCTCTGTACTCTTGAAAGGCAGAGAAGGTTAATTTTAGGAAATACAAGTTTTCTGTCAGGATACATCTTGCAGTTCTCAAAACACACTGTAGTCAGGATAACTACAAAGGCGTGTTCTGGAATTTGATTGTTTCACATGGATTGTTATACTTTCGAGGAAGTACACTAGTCTGTGGACCATCTTGGCTCAATGGAGTTTGCAGGCCAAGATTACATTTTTTTCACAGTGGTAGTGCTTTATCGGTAGAGTAAGAAGACATTGCTACAATGTTAGAACTCCATTTCTCTGGACATACATGGCATTACAACTGGGGCTTTTGACTGTCCCCTTTCACAATAGAATCCTGATTGTAGAATGGACTTTTGAGTAATTTCTTACCAGTGTAATGAGGGTGTTAGCATAGTATTAGGAGAGGCGTCCTTCTCTTTCCATTTCACTTTATTGCTGCCTGGAATACAGATGCAGTGAGTGGAGCTTGAGCACTCTTGGGCATAAGGGGAAAGCCTGTAGGGTTTGGGCGAAGCAAGACAAGAGGAGACGTGGGGGGCCAAGGTAGTGCTTTATTGCTTACTGCCAAACTTCACTTATCCATTTTGTTTAAGCTCTTCCATTTTAGGCTTTCTGTAGCATGCAGCAAGACTCTTTTCTAATGACACACAAATATTTTTATTCCAAGGATTGTATATAATCCAAGAGCAGTTCTTTATAGCTAGGCTGGCCTCTGAAACAGGTCTCCAAAATAGGGTTAACTTATACCACACTGCACAAGGGGATCCATTGAACTATAGGAGGAAAATGTTAGAAGTTTCCTTTAAAGATCTGATAGTAACCTAACAAGAGCGAAATTAGATTTGTTCACATTCAATGATCAGACTGATCATGGGCTTTTCACTCTGCATGCTGGACAATCACGAATCCTAAAGGAAGGTCCGCAGCATGAAGACTGGCAGGCACACCCTCCATTCTTGGTGTGTTTTTTGCACATTATAACAGGTAGCATCTCACTTGTGCCAGTTAAGGAGAGTTACAGATCACATTCCTAATTTTAACAAACATTTACAGGGTGACTACTTACAAATTTTAGGAAGGAAATTGCAGGAAAATGGTAGCATCTACTCTACCTATCCTGTGCATTGGTTCTTTCAGCTGTGGTATGAGGCGGTGATGCTACCCCCACGTTACCTCTCTAACTTCTGCTTATTTTCAGTGTGTGGAAAACAGTGCCGGCACTGTTAATAAATATAGTAAGCTGCTTAATTTTGTTTATTTCAGCTTAATCTTTTCATTTATAATGTCTAGCTTTGTGATTGTTTAGAAAATACGTAATTGAAACACATTAAGCATTTGTATAATTTGTAAGTAAATATATTTACACATTTGAAGGGAGACTTTTTTCCTGACTGGGTGGATTAAAAAATGGTCTTTTTTTCCTTTCAGTTTGGAGACATTGAATAGCTAAAAACCTATATTTCAAGCTCTCTTTGCCTGTTTGAAAGGATGAAGAGAGAAATAGACCTCCTTCCTGCAGTTAAAAATCTATTTCTGAACTAAAACTGCAATAACTTCATGCACAGCTTGAAAAGAGATTATGATAAGCAAGTTTTGTTTCTCTTTTCTTCCACTTTCACAGCAGGTCTGGCCTAAGGCCCAGGATGAGAGGAAATAGAGAAATTAGGGATGAAAGTAGCAGTAACTAGTGTCATGTAGTGAAACTTATTTTAATTCTTGAACCATTTGTCTTCAATCAGATTTTTGGTACTCACAGTACTGACACTAGGCAGTTAAGTCTGCTTATTTCAAATCATTGGCTGTGTGGGATTCACTGTTTGCACAATATTTCCTTGCACAATATAATTGAGAAATTTAGTTTTAAAACCATTTTAAAACTGTCTGAAAAATATAACTACTCATTTAATCAAGAACAAGATTTTAGGCAATACACCTACTTTGGTTACCATGACAATAATTTCTTGGTGTAATTTTTTTTTCAGTCCAAGGCTAAGAATACTCATCAGTATAATTACAGAAGATTTGGACTTGACTAGGTCTGAAAATTTCAGAAATTTGTCAGAAATTTCTATTGTTACACTGGAATTCAACAGTATATTTTTCAGAAAGGCACAAATCCTCATTGTTTATTTTCTGCCAACCATGAGAATTAAGTGGAATCCAAGGCGTAGGATATCTAGAGTGATGCGTAGTGAAACCAATGTGGATGAATTTTTCATCAACCCTGCATCCTTCCCATGTTATCTCAGCTGTTCATTACGTGGAAATGCCTGCTGAGTTGCTTATTTCCTGTCTCTGAGTTTGTGTGTGGAGCTCTCTCATGGTTCACTTCCACATGTTCAGGCCTCAAGGTTCCAAGCTTGAGTTTTATTACAGTGTGAGGGTGTGAGAATGAATTGAATTATGGGGTATGGGAGGTGAGGATGGACATAGTGAAGATGGGCATGGCAGCGGGCTGGGTGGGATGCGACTGTCCTTTAGCTTAGATATTATGAAGGACAACAAGAATTGTTGTACTGCATTTCTTTTTGTTGTTGAATAATATTCCATTCATTCATCATTTGGTGATCAGTTTGTTTACACGTTTTTTGCTCTCATAAATAATGCTGTTGTGATAAGTTTTTTGTGGACATGTTTTCATATCTCTTGGGTATGCGTTTTTAAGAAAAAATTTGTTGGATCATATAGTAACTGCACTTTGTTTTTTAAACTTATTTGGATTAATATGTAAGAATTAAACATATTAGTGGGGTTCGATGTGATTTCTCAGCACCTGTATAGAGCGTGTACTGACAAACTCAGGGTGATTAGCAGTTTCCTCTCCTTGTCCTCCCTGCATGTTTGGAGAATGCACCTTTCATCTAGCGCTTCATAAATATATAATAGGTGATTGCGAACTGCAGCCATCTCTTTGTGCTGCAGAACACCGGATCTTATTTCACCTATCCATGTTCTGTTACCTGTGGTAACCATGTTTGTAAACTTTGAGGAACTACCAGGATGTTTTCAAAAGTGTCTCCACCACTTTACATTTCTCATCAGTGGTGTATGAGGGTGTTTCTCTGACGACTGATACAGTTGAGCATCTTTTCACATGCCACTTGTTCATTTATATATCATTTTAGGAGAAATATCTAGTGTGCTTTTTATAACTGAGTTGTATATTCTAAGTATAATTTCCTTATCACATATGATTTGCAAAATTTTCACCCATTGTCTGGGTCATCTTTTTACTGTCTTGACGGGTCCTTGCAAGGACAATTTCTATTTAGAAGCATATTTTGGAGGATAGCTGAACCTGGGAGAGCAGATAAAGGCAAAGCTCATTGCAGCAGTGGTTGGAATAAGAGGTAGAATCAGAGAATTTGAAGTGTTAGATGAGAAAATTTGATTCTAATAGGTCCAAGTTTATGAGAAAGCCAGAAATAACCCGTGAAGAAAATATTCCTACAAGTTCATTATGGTGAAGATGAAGTAAACCAGCATTGTGGATAATTTCTAGTAATGATGTGGTTCATTTGAATAATAATTAGCAGTTAAATGTTTTTGAAAACATTTCATTTCATCCTCACAGTAACTCTTTGAGTGAATGATTATTTGACTCTTTTTCTTTAAAATGAAGACATAGTGTTGCGCGCGGGCCACGCACAGCGCAGGCTCCGTGAGAGGAGCACCCACAGGGGCTGTCCGAGGTAGGCGTGCTCTGTCCATCCCTCAGGTCAGTGGTGTCGAATACCTGTGATTGTGGAGGCCCAGCAGGCAGAGCAGAAGCTGTTCTGGGCCCATTTTTCTGTCCATTGGTGCGAGCTGCACTCCAGATCCCTTCAGCCCCGGCAGAGGATTGTTTACCTGGCACATCATTTAGTCTCTTCTGTAAAACTAGTTTGACAGCATTGTTCTCATGTTTATATTGAGGTGCAAGAAGTGAGGAAACTCATTCTTGCATTTATTCTAAGGCTATTTGGAGGATGTCATTCATGCTTAGTCATTATAAAAATCCAGTAGGAAAAATTTCTCCCCGGATTTGGTACCAGTAGTATTTTTACTTCCCATGAAAAACCTTGCTGTAGTTTTATGAACACTGTAAATCATGGAACTGATCTCACCGTTGCATTTGTCTTGCTTTCCAGAAAGTTCAGAGTCAAATTTGTGGCCTATAGTAAAGCATTAAATTGTATGACACATTATTTGAGTAATGATCTGATGATCTTATAGTGATTTTGTTTCATTTCCTGCCTCATTTCAGAGCTGCCCGTCACACACACGAGGGTATGAGTGATATAAGTGGTACATTTAGTAAAACTTAATTTAAATTGAAATCCAGAGCTACATTTCCAGTCTTCTCTCCTTTATGACACAATTTACATCTCTCCAGGCTCTGAAAATAATGAACAGTTAGATTAGAAAGTACATGTAGTTGGTTATTTCAGTACAGTGTGCCTGATTTTCTTTTTAAACAAATATGTTGTGTGCGGTGTGTGTGTGTGTGTGCATGTATGTACACTGCATGCATGGGGTAATGTAGAGTTTAAAAAGAGAACGAGGGGTTGCTTAAAATGGTAACTCTGTTAACATGTTCACATCAGGGCTGCCAGAAATTTGACTATGAGCCTAATGAAATCTAACAGCTTCCTTCTCTCAGTCTCAGGCCACTTAGATTTATTTAGATAGAAAGTGTGTTCTTTGGAAGGTGCTGGGTATCCATGCATAGATGAGGTTTGGTTGCTGTCTTAATTACTTTTCTCTTGTTGCTGAGACAAAATACTTGACACTCGAAGTCAGAGGAAAAAAGGTTTGTTTAGCTCACAGTTTGCAGAGGTTTTAGTCAGAGGTTTTAGTCAGCCAGGGTGGCATGGCAAACAGGAAGAAGGCAGCAAGGTAAGCAAGGGAGTTAGCAATCCTCCTTCTGTCCCTTGTGTCTTATCCAGGCTACCTGTCTTTAGGGTGGGCAGCACTCCCACCCTTAATCCTAATACCCTTAATCCTAGCGTCACATCCTTGATCCCGGCAGAACCATGCCAAACCAGTCAGTGGACTAATTTAGTAATCACACACTCTAGATCCAGCCCCACCTATGAGCACATGAGGCTTTGGGGGGACATCTAGACACAAACCATAACAGTTGTGTATTCTCTGTTTACCTGAGATGAAAAGTGATGCTTGGGGCAGCAATGGCAAAAGCACCCTTGGCCAGGCAAGCTGTGCAGCTGAAATAAAGGAAAGCACTCACTCTGCTCAGCTACTAAGCAGTGGGTGTACTCAAGAAGTTAAACTACTATACCTGCTCTCACACACTTCTGTAGCCTAAAGTTTTTGGAAACTCACTGCATGGCTTCTAAGGTGTACCAAAATACTCTCTTCCTAGCCCATGATTGTATTATTAACTTACCATCCAAAACTCTGTTCAATTTCTTATTCTCTTTTCCTTGTAGGCATTTACTTATATCTAAAATCACAGGGCGACACTTGTTGCAAATAGGGAGGGGTGGGTGAATGGAAGGGAGGGGAGGGGAAGGGGGGGAAGAGGGGGGAAAACCAAGATGTATCATGTACAGGTACAAAATAACCATGTTGATTATGATCATTATGTATACAATGTACCAATACATGTTCTTGGTAAAAATAATAAAAACATTAAAAAAAATAAAATAAAATCACAGGGTGATGAAAGCTTTCCAGCGGTCATTAGTTTAGCCTTTTGCTATCAGGCAAGAGCATATTTTTTAGCATTTCCAGAACAGTAGATTTTATAACCTTCTTCAGAAACAACTGTTGGCATTTATTTGGTTCTTACCTTACACTTAGTCTGCATCCTTCTGGCCATATCTTGAACATAATTCATTCTGGGTGAGAAAGAAAAATATTGTGTGAGAATAACCAAAGGCTCTTGTTAAAAATGCTGAGTTCCGTGGCACCAGTAAATGAAGGACTCGGGCGGGACCACGGGACCTGTATTGTTGTCAAGCACTGGAGGAGGGTGGACTCTTCATACTCAAAGAATCATCGCTCTGTACCTTAGACCAGTTATCGTCAGACTTTGGAGTAGGATTTGCTAATTTTAATATATTTGCCTAACCTCCTTGAGTAATCAGATTTTATAGATCTGAATTCAGACATTGGAATTCATACAGAAATACCCCTGGGGAGGAGGGTTCACTGGTGTTCAGAGTCTATGGCATCAGATCATCTGTAACCTTCTTTGTGATTCCAAGTTATTTCGTTTCTGTTTGCTTAAACTCAACACTTCAGTATGTAAATGTTGTATTTAACATTTCAAAGATACCTACACAATATTAAACAGTAGATAAAGCATGTTAGTATCAGCTTTCGCTTGCCTCATTGGGCACTGTGAGTCTGCTCCCTGGCCCACTCTCACTCTGCAGAGAGTGCTTCTTTTCCATCTTCGGTAAGTGTACATTTCCACTACCTTTTCTCTGTTTCCTGTCTAATTCTTTGTTCAGGATGCCAGTAACCTAGAAAGAATACCCCCAGGGTCCATCATCTGGTAACATTTTCTTGATGAGCCAGCAAGGAGGTCCCATGAAACACCGTGGGAAACCCCCTGCAAATACCACTGACCTAACCAATAGGCTGTATCTTTAAAAAGTGGAAACAATTTGACCCTGATAATCTGAGGGCAAAAAACAACTTATCTTTACTGCAATACTGTTTGGCTCCTATATGAACTATGAATTGATGAGAGATGAGTACAGAATGGCTGTCATCTGCAAAAGGCAAAACAAGATGGCACTTAAAGAAGTTCCTGAAGAGGAGATTGGTATCACTGATGGTCCCCTCCTCGGACTCCTATCTGTTTCTCAGGGGGATATGGGTCTCTTCCACTGTTTAATGAACGAAACCACATTGAGAGGTCTCCTCAGCCATCAGAGGTCAGCTCTTTAGAGAGAACCAGTACTGACCAGCCCCCTCCCCATTCTTCCCAGACAGCTTTGAGCCCCACAGGACATACACAGAGTGCAGTTTCTTACTCTTCCAACTCATAGCTCATCCTGTCCCTAACTAGAGGTCCCAGCAGTAGAAGAGACTACTCAAGTCCAGGTGTCCAGGTTCGTTTTGCAGTGGCAGACATTCAGCACTGCAAAGAATGTTTAGGCCAATTTTCAGAAGATGCTAATAGGTTTGCAGGCGGGTATTAAACTTTGACCCTTGCTTTTGATCTCTCATGGCAGAATGCCTAATTTGTTTTGGCCACTTTCTATACCCCAGATGAAAAACAAGGAATCTTAGAGGAGGCTAAGAGATATATGGATGAGCAATATGCTGCAAAAAGAGAAGGGGATCACCCCAAAGAGGTTACTGTCCCTCTGCCAGAACAAAACAGACTATATCACAGGGGATGGATTAAACATGAGGTCAGAAATGATGACTGCTAATTAACACGAGAATAAAAAGATGCATTAAGTAACCCATTAATTATGAAAAGGTAAGAGAGGTTACATAAGGCAAGGAGGAAATTCAGTTGTTTTTCCTAGCTGATTAGTGGAAGCTTTCTGTAAATATACAAAGCACAGATCCATCTTCCAAGGAGAGCCAGGTGCTAACAAGACAGCCTTTCATTAGTCAATCAGCCTCAGATATTCGCCACAAATTACAAAAACTTCAGATGGGCCCCAGACCCTTACTACCCAATTGGTGGACACAGCCTTTTCTGTGTTCAATAATTGGGACCTGGAGGAGGATAAAAAGGAGAGAAACCAAGAACAAAGGCAGGATAAAATGATGGCTGTCACAATTGGCAGTGCTTTAAGCACACCCAAGTTGTCCAAGAGAAAACCTAGGGCCAATCAAGGAAATCGATTGTTTTAAATGCAAGGAAACTGGACACTGGACACGTGACTGTACTGTGCTAGGTTGTACTCTATGTGTCAGGTGGCTGATGTGACCGACTCATGGCACTAGAGGATTGACTGTCCCTGCTCTCAGAGAGGGGCTATGCCAACCAAAACCATTGCCATCCACTCTGATGAAGAGGACTGCAGGGACTCAGGGCAAACTGCAATGCCTCTGTCCACAGACATCTCCGTGTCCTTTGAGGAGCCCCGGGTGACCCTGGACATCATGGGTGAGCCAATTCAGTTCCTTACAGACACAAAAGTAGCTTAGGGTTAACTTCCTTCTCCAGAAAACAGTCTTCTAGGTCTATAGCCATAATCGAGGTTGGGGGAGCCCTAGTCAGAGCTTCTTTACTCCTGCTTTGGCATGTCATTCCAAAGGTCAAATGTTCAAATATGAACTCTTAATTGTTCTCCAGTGTCCTACCTCCTTACTAGGAAGATATTTACTAGTAAACTTGAGAGAATTGTGCAACTCCAGCAAAGGTCAAAGCAGATTTTACCCTTTGGAACTACACCAGACCTCCCTGACCTAATTAGTCAGTGTTGGATCCTGCTGCATGGACTAATGGAATACCTGGGAGGGCAAATTCAGCAAAGCTCGTAGTTATAAAACTAAAAGATCCCAGCCAATTTCCCACCCAAAAAATAATACCCAGTCAAAGAGGCAGCCCATAAAGGCTTCTAGCTTCTCATAGACAGAATTATCAAACATGGCTTTCTGTGGTCTTTTTCAGTCCCCTTGCAATACTCCCATTCTGCCTGTAGTAAAACCTTCAGGAGAATGTTGGATGGTATAGGGCCTCTGACGTTAATGAGGCTGTAATCTAAATCCACCCTCTAGCAGCAGATCTATATACAATCTCCTCCACAATTCCAGGAGGTACAAGTTGGTTCTCAGTCATAGACCTTAAAGATGTTTTCTTTTCTATTTCTCTCCAACCTGACTTTCAATTTTTTTTTTTTTGCCTTTGAATGGGAAAATCTCATCTTGAACGAAAAACAATAATGAATTTAAAGTTTTCCCACAGCGCTTCAGAAATAGTCCCCACCTTTGTGCTCAGGCACTGGGAAAGGATTTAAGGAACCTAGAGTTTAAATAGGGAACTGTCTTCCAGTATATAGATGATATTCTATTCTGAAGCTCAGGAACCATAATACTTTCCAAATTTAATTTTCTAACTAATAAGAGTTACAAAGTCTCAAAGGAAAAGTCTCCAATATCCCTTCAGAGAATCCAATACTTGGGAAATAGTCTTACACCTGGGGAATGATAGTTGTTTGGGAACTGGATTCAGGCTCTCTGTGATCTCTGGTCCCCTGCCACTAAGCAACAGCTTCATTCCTTCCTGGGAATGGCTTACAAATCTTACAGATCTGGATAACTCGTTGTGGACTAATGGGAAACTCTCTGTATAAGGCTGTGAGTGTCCTGAGTCTGTGCCCTTAGAAGGGACAAAAGTGATTGACAGTGGAGCCAGGCATGGTGGTACATGCCTGTAATCCCAGCACTTGGGAGGCTGAGGCAGGAGGGTTGCCATGAGTTTGAAGCCAGCCGGGGCTACATAATGAATGAATTCAAGGTCAGCCTGATCTACATAGTGAGACCCTGTCTCAAACAAAACAACACAACAAAAAGTGATTGACAATGTTTTTCAAGAAATACAAGATAAGAGAAATAAGAAATGGAAGGAAAAAATGGAAACAAAGTTTTTGTAAATAAGGAGGGAGGAGGGGGTGAAGAGAGGGGAGGGGAATGGGAAAGAAAGAAGCAACAAGATATATCGTGTACAGGTACAAATCCCCCATGATGAATGTTATCACTATGTACATCTAAAATGTACCATTAAAATAAAATATTAAAAAAAATATACAAAATGCCACCACTCAGACTCAGGTCAACACTAAGAATACCTGATTTAGAAAACCATTCTTTGTGCATGTATCAGAAAAGAGAGGAATTGCATTGGATATCTCGACCCAAAGTCTGGAACAGGACCTTGCTGAGTAGCATACATTCCAAAAAGTTACATGGAGTGGCTACTAGGTGGCCACCTGGCCTGTGAGAAATAGCAGCTATAGATATGCTAGAAGAAGAAGCCACATAACTAACTTTGGGACAAAAACTAGAACTTTCAACTCCCTATCAGGTCAGAGTGATTCTTGAGATAAAAGGGTGGCTGACAGAGAAATAGCTTACCAAGTTACCAGGCCATGCTTCTAGACACCCCTGAGGTTACCATAAAGACTCACACTGTTCTTAATCCTGCCTTGTTGATGCCTACAGGCTCAGAGGGTAGGGACTCTTGTGAACAGGTGGTTTCCCAGACCCACGCCAAGCAGGCAGGCTATCAGCGACCTGCCCCTCTAACACCCCGAGGAGGTGTGGTTCACTGATGAAAGTTGCTTTGTCCAAGAAGGACATCAAAAGGCAGGTTGTGCAGTTGTCCATTCACAAGTCACTGAGGCCAAAACCTCCCCCAGGGACCTCTGCTCAAAGATCAGAGCTCGTGGCTTTTCCTTGGGCATTGGTATTAAGAAAAGGCAAGAAGCTAAATAGTTACGCAAATTCTAAGTACATCTTTCTGGTGCGACTTGCCCATGAATCAGTCTGGAAAGAAAGGGGCTTGTGAACTAATAAACAATCATCTATGAAGCGCAAGCAAAAAATTCTACAATTCTCAAAGGCAGTATATCTTCCCAGGCAGATCGCTGTCATTCATTGCAAGGGACACCAAAAGTACATGTCTAAAAAGTCTTCTTGAGAAATCAAAAGGCTGATAGAGGGGCAAAAAGGGCAGCCTTACAACACCTCAAGATCCTAGCCTTATCCCCAGGTTCTAAGGAACCATTAAAACTAGTCTATAATGCCCAGGAGCATAAATGGGCCTTAGATCAAGGATGAATTTAAAACAGGCTGTGGTGGTATTTGGGAAACAAACTGGTCCTTCCTCAAGGGAGACATTGGAAAGTCGTTAAAAATCTGCATGATTATTTCCATGTGAGAAGAGATGCTGAGTGGAAAAAGATCACTCAGATTTTCACAGGGTTTGGACTAGCAGCAACTACCTGACAGGTCTGTCAAACGTGCCTACTCTGTGCCTACAATAACCCAGACGAGCCCAGACCATCTCCTTTGTTAGAAGCTGCAGAGTGGAGAGGGACACACCCTGGGGAGGACTGGCAAGTAGACTTTACCCACATGCCACTATGTGGAGAATTTAAGCAAATACTGGTCCTAGCACTGACACCTTTACATGTTGAATCGAGGTCTTCCCTGCCCTTTCAGAAAAGTTACAGATGTTGTCAGGGTGCCCCTCAAAAAAATCATCCCTCAGTTTGGATTATCCTAGTCTCTTCTTTTAATTCTCAAATAACTCAGGGGGAGGGGCAAAGAATTTAGGAATAAAGTGCTACCTGTATTCTGCATTGAGACGTCGGTCCTCTGGACAGGTCCAAAGACCCAACCAGACCTTAGAGTCAAGGGTCTGCCAAGAGACTTCGGAGTCTTGGCTCTGATAATTGCCATGGTCCTCATGAGGATTCAAAACACCCCCCAAACCAGGCTAAATATAAGTCTATTCAAAGTGCAGTGGGAAGACCTTTTCTGTCTTCTGATATGGTAATAGACTCAGAGGCTTGTTAAAGCATCTAATTAATTTGGGCCAAGTACAACAAGCTATACAACTGTATGGAAAAAAAAAAAAGTCTTACCAGATCCTTGCTGACCTGGGAAGGGAACCCTCAGTGTCCAGGATGGAGACCAAGTGCTCATTAAAACTTGGGAAAAAAGGACTCCTGCAGATGAGTTAAAACTGAAACAGAAGGGCCTCTATTCAGTGATCCTTGCCACACCCATTGCCATAAATATGGCAGAGATAGATGGCTGAATTCACCTTTCCAGGATAAAGTTAGCCTCATCTGAAGTGTATGAGACAAAGGACCACCCAAATAAAGAAAGTTCCTCCTGTGAACCTCTGAAAGATCTGAGGATCCTTTTCAAAAAGAAGACTCCAAGACTGCTTTAGGTGTAGATAAGTAGAGTCACTAACGACTCTGGATACATCACAGTTTAAGTGGGCACCTGTAGTGGGACTCCTGCTTTTAACTGGGTTAATAATGTGGGTAATCTTGCTAGGGCTCTCAGGTTCTCCATAGTTTATCTAATATCCCTCATCACCGTGTTTTCCTCACCACAGGAAGCATGAAAACATCTCCCAAATACTGGCATGGAACAATAACATCTGTAATTGGTGGCTCTGTCATAGTCCACCTTTTAAGATAGCCCAGGAAATATGCTGACCTGCTCCTTCTCATATTTGGCCTCTGCCTCCTCAACCTAATCTAGACTACAGCCCATGACTGTCCTGACAAATTCACTGAGCTTTCTCTCATTGAATAGGCAGCTCAACAACTCTTGACATATAGGCACTAACTCTTTTCTCATTGTCTTCTGACAGGTTCTTTCCAGCCTACTTAGTCAGCCCCAACATCCTAAGGTGGTCAGAGAGCACGTAATCCCCAATAGGCGGGGAACACAGCTTCTCAGCGGGAAGGCACTATAAGAAAAAGAGACCTTCCCTCCCTCAGCAGCCCATACAGAATTATCATGTCTCTCAGGGGGAAATGGGGTAGGAGGTTAGAGCTGGGGCAAACCGGTCAAACAACTGGGTGAGTCGGTCGAAGCCACGGAGACCAAGGGCACATGGGCAGAACACAGGATCCGGGATGACTCTAGCTCCTGAGCACTGCACATGGAACCCGCCAGAGAAGTGCTATTTTCAGTTCTTCATTTACATCTACTATGAAGCCAGAGGAGGCTTCAATAGGACGGTTTGAATTTGGTGCCAGGCCAAGTGAGTTGTTTTTTTTTTTTTTAAATTTTATTTTAATGGTACATTTTCGATGTACATAGTGATAACATTCATCATTGGGGATTTGTACCTGTACATGACATATCTTGTTGCTTCTTTTTTTCCCCGTTCCCCTCCCCTCACCCCCTCCTCCCTCCCTATCTACAAAAGCTTTGTTTCCATTTTTTCCTTCCATTTCTTATTTCTCATGTCCTCTGTTCTATTCCCCTTCCCTTCTTCCCTTTCCCATTTGGACACTTTCTTCCCTTTCTCAATATAATACATTTTCGTCTTTATTTACACTTTCAGTTTCTCACACCAGAGAAACTATGTGGTATTTAAACATGTGTGTCCGATTTATTTCACTTAAGAGTATGGTCTCAAGATGCATCTGTTTACCTAGGAATATCTCAAGCTTATCATTCTTTATGGCAGAGTAGTACTCCATTGTCTAAAAAAACACATTTTCTTTATTCATTCCACTGTTGATGGGCATTTGGGTTGTTTCCACGATTTAGCTATTACAAACTGTGCTGCTGTAAACATGGGTGTGCATATATCGCTGCGGTATGATGCTTTTAATTCTTTTGGGAAGATACCGAGAAGTGGAATAGCTGGGTCACATGGAATCTTTGGTCCTAGTTCCCTGAGGAATCTCCATAGCCAAGTGAGTTTTTGATAGGGCAACTGTCCCAATGCCTTACTTGCATGAGGAAGAAGCCAATGTAGGAATTCCAGATACAAAAGACCCCTTTCCTTGTCCTCCTGTCCACTCTCAGTCTGTTCAGTGGCCCGTTCTCACTCTGCAGAGCACATTTCTTTTCCACCTTCAATAAATGGGCATTCCTGCTTTAGGGGAAAAAACAACAACAACAACAATTATGTACATATCTGTTCTTGCCATCTGGAGAAAATTTTTTATTATATATACTCTTAAAAGTATATGTTGTTTACTTAGGTAATTTTATGCAATAGATTAAAAATGAAAGTACAAAACAAAGTATGAATAATAGCATAAATATCTACCACCTGGACTGAATAAGTGTTGTAATACTGCTATAAATGTTTTATTTATTTTTAATAATATCTAGACAGAATTGAATTGTTACTTGGACTCTAGCCTTTCCAATTCCCATTCTCCATTGCAAAACTTATAAATAATTCTTCTTGCTCCCCCCTTCTCCTTCCTCCTCCTCCTCTTCCTTTTCTTATTTGAGACAAGGTCTCACTTGATGGTCAAGGCTGGCCTTGAATTCCTGATCCTCTTGCTTCACCCTCACAAATGCTAGAATTATAGGCTTGTGCCATCAGGCCCAAGCAGTAATCCTTAATTAATATACATAATTATTTCTCAGGATACATTTCTGGAACTCTAACTGATGAATGAGAAAGTACGAACATTGAAAATCTTGCCAAAATTGCTTCATGATTTTGTATTTATTATGAAAGAGTGTATTTGTATTATTGACTGCTATATATAAGCTTACATTTTACCACTAGGCCATTGCCAAATTGTAGATTTGTCATTAACAATAATTCCTAGTTTGGCAGGTATAGGAAGTATCATTTGAATTTGAATTTTATCATCAATTGTATATATTTTTGAAATATTTTTGAATTTAATTTTTTTGAATAAAGTAATACATATTTTTCAAAAATTAGAAAATATTGAAAGTCATATATTTATTAGTTTCTGTTCTACCTTTGATACCTAACCTGTAAAGTTAACCACTGTTTCTTAGTTGTTTCTTCTATGTTCATAGTTTCTTTATGCATATACAGGAAATATGAGTATTTCACTAGAATTTTATCCTCTTTTCCCCTTAATACTCTAAAGTTAGTGTATTTATTCACTGTTCTGTAGCTGGACTTTTTTTTTTAACTCAACAATGTAGCTCAGGGTTGGTGATTTACCTGAGTGGTTAGAGTACTTGCCTAGCAAGCACAAGGCCCTGAGTTCGATCCTCGGTACCAAAACAAACAAAATACAGCTCAGAGATATTTCTATGATGGTACATAGGATAACTCTCATTTATTTTTGCCTAGTATTCCATTGCATACTTTACTTAGTTCCTTGCAGTAGATATTTGATTGTTTCCTAACTCTTGCCATTGCACATAATTTTGACATGAGTCCTTTCAAATGTTCAATAGAGAATTTGCTGAATCAAAGGGTATATTTTCATGTAGATTTGGTAAGTATTGTCATATTGTCTTCCTGAGGTGTTGTGCTAGTTTCTACCAAGAATTGCATGAAATGTCTATTTCCCAACAGCCTAACCAACCAAGATGTAATCAAACTTTTGAAATTTTATCAATCTTATAGGTGAAAAAGTTTATTTGGTATATTTCTATCTTCATTTTCTGTTACTTTAGGTGAATTCAGCATCTTTTCATATGTTTGAGAGCTTTGTATTTATGTCAACTCTTGGATTCACAGTTTGGATTATTGTTGAGTTTGTGCTTCTGCTTATCAATTTCTAATAGCTTCTTCTATGTGTTTTAGTGATGTTCTAAAGTTTTCTTCATAATGGTCTTTCTTATATTTAATCATAGGTATTTTATCTTTTTCAATGCTGTTATATAGGGAATCTTTTGCTTTATTCTGTTTTCCATTTGGTTTTATTATTTACTTGTGAAAATATATATTTCCTAATCTGCAATGAAAATTATCATTGAAATTTTAATAACAATAATGACATTTTTACGTTTGCAGGAGTTCTATTTAGTTATTTAAACTTAGAGCTTGTTCATAACATTCTGGTCATCCATTAGCAGAATGATAGTGAAGTGGAAGGCCGGACCAGCCCACGGGCTGGCCTGCTGTCACCCAACGTGGTCGTGAGAGGGATCTGCCACCCAGATACAAAGAGCCAAATCTGAATCCGATTGAATCCACTTTGTAACAGCCAGCGATCAAGAGGGCACTCATGTGCACAAAAAGGCTCTTGATGCCTTTCTGCAGTTTGACCAAAGCTTTTATACAGTAGGAAAGGTGGTTACATTTTACAATTGGAATTCCTTTGAGCAATACAACAAGTAATTGTTTATACCAGATGTTGGCCTTCGTTTAAACTTATCTCTCTTTGTGTCTCTCTGCCTGAGTTTGGGAGGATATGAAGTTGCAGAGTCAAAGCAGATTTTTTTTTTTAATTTTAAACCAAGAACATGTATTGGTACATTTTACATATAATGGTCACATTCATCACATTTATTTTGTACCTGTATGTACATGATGCATCTTGGTTCTCCCCCCTCTTCCCCGCCCCTCCCGTCTGTTCCCTCCCTCCCTATTTACAGCAGGTTTATTCATAATTTTCCATATTTTCCCTTTCCCTTTTCTTTCCTTTGTTGCCTTTCTGCTTTTCCCCTTCTTTCTTTCTAGTACTCCTCTCCTTTGTATATTATCTTCCTTTTATATAATATCTATTACACCTCTTTGTCCTTATTTACAGTTATGGTTTCTCATATCACAGAAACAATTTGATGTGTACTCACGAATGTCTGATTTATTTCACTTAAAAGTATGTTCTCAAGGAACATCCATTTACATACGAATGACTCTAGTTTATCCTTTTTTATGGCTGTGTTGTACTCCATTGTGTGGAAAAACCGCATTTTCTTTAGCCATTCATTTGTTGTTGGTCATTTAGGCTGTTTCCAAGACTTAGCTATTACAAATTGTGTTGCTATGAACATGGTTGTGCATACATCCCTATGGTATGACGATTTTAATTCTTCTGGGAAGAGCTCCAGTAGGGGAATAGCTGGGTCAAATGGAACCTCCAGTTGTACTTTTTTGAGGACTCTCCATATTAATTTCAACAGTGGCTGGACCAGTCTACATTCCCACCAACAGTGGAGGAGAGTTCCTTTTTCCCCACAGCCCCGCCAGCATTTGTTATTGGTTGATTTTTCCATATACGCAGTTCTTTCTGGAGTGAGGTGGAATCTTAATGTTGTTTTGATTTGCATCTCTCGAATGACTAGTGATGTTGAACATTTCTTCATATATTTATTTGC
>PVJO010025018.1:0-23377 GCA_004026905.1 Hystrix cristata
TCCTCTCCTAACTTCCAAATGTGGGTCTCTGACTCCTCATCGGAATATTTGCGGCTGAGAATGCCCATTTGCTCGCGATATCCACTTCCTGCTCCTTAGGAACAGAATCTCAGTCTTACTTGGGGAAACAGATGCACAGCAATAATTCATTTCCCATTATACTTTGCCAATGACTAATGTCCAGGCATTAAAAAATGAGTGTGATTCCTGCACGGTGGAAACTACTGAAAGTGATGCGATTCAGCTGTAATTTACTTTTCAACCCTTTCATGGTGCTCCTTGAGGCAGCCCACGAGGGGTGTGCCGATGAGGCAGCCAGGAGTTGTCTCGGCCCTCGCGCTGTCACACAGTGGAAGCTGTGTGTCAGGCGCACCAGGAGCCTACCACCCTGAGAGATCCTGGAGATGCAGCCTCCTGAGCTACTCCACCGCCAGAAAGTTTCAGCCAAAGGAGAAATATTTTCTTATCCTTTAAAAACTATGTTGGGCTTTGTCACAAACACAGCCCAACTAAATCATAACCGAAACATGTGTTACAAAACAAAATATACTGCACCGCAATTTCTTAGTTACCTGATTCTCCACATTTACAGACTTTAATCTCCTTGACGGAACAGAGCTTATTCAATCTTCTTTGTAAAGGTTTATGAATGACATTGGTACATGCAAGAGTTCAGCTAGAATGTTTAGTGAATGAACAAGGGCAGTACAGGAAGCTTCAAGACTGGGAAGATCGTGTTATGACAAAATACTACTTGGATGGAATTGTGACGACTGGATTGGACTGTACGTGTACAGGCAGGAGGAGCAGACATCGCAGGCCCCACGCACACCTCAGCAGCCCTTGAGATGTTCCCGTAGGTGAAGTAGGAAATTCAGAGAAAAAAATGACCAGAACTCTTTTGAGATTTGTCACCTGGGTATAGTGACCTGCACTTTTGATCTCAGTTCCGTGGGAGGCTGAGGCAGGAGGATAGCAAATTTGAGCCCAGCTTGGACAAGTTAGTAACTTAGGGAGACCCAAAAAATAAAATAAAATAATAAAATAAAATAAAATAAAATAAAATAAAATAAAATAGCTTGGTGATACAGCGCACTTAGCATGCGCAAGAGTAGAGTGCTTACAATCCCCAGCACTGCCAAACCAGAAAGAAAATTTACCAGTTATTTACTAACTTTTCAGTTCCATCCCTTCTCTCCTGTGCTTTGCTATGCGTTTCAGGGGAGTTTGGGCCCCGCAACCCCCACTCACTATTCAGATGTGCCTCTTTCTGGAAAGTTCTGGCAAAACTAGAAATCAGAATGAGCAAGAAACTCTACTTTCTTTTGGTTTCTGCCAACAGCTCTTGTAGCAGTGGTGCCAGTGAGACTGCTCAGTGGGAAAAGGGTCCGTGTGAGCTGCAGAAGTGAAGGGCAGCAGGGCCCGGAGGTGGTGGCAGCTGGGGAAAGGCCCCAGTCTCCACCCAGCACTCATGTCAGCAACATCTGGGGCCGCGACCAGCGCCTGGTTATCTGTCCTGCAACCGGGCACAGCACTTTCACTACCCTCTGATGTGCAAGTCAGGGATCTTTTCTAGTGTCAGCATCTTTCTTTATTACTAGTCACTATATAAACTGTTTATCTAGACTTCACTGATACAGAAGGTAACTTGAGCTCAGCAAGTGAGACAAAATGAAACTGGAGGTTGCACAGAGGGAAATCATCTCAGAAGCGCTATCTCCAGGCCAAAATCCAAACTCCTCAGGGGGGCACACAGACACTTTCAGATTTGCGTTCTTTCCAAGCGTATTCTGCTGGCTTCTGCCACCCCTGTGTCGTATAGCTTAGTATCTAGGTTTAGTCATCCACAAAACTCTCTGATTCATTCTGAAATATATTTCATATATGTAAGGAAAACTACGCAGTGAGAGTACAGACAGAATAATACCAATAATTTAATATGCAATGAAGACTCGTGTCACTGAAGTTATGAAATAGAACATCACCAGTACTGCGGGCACCCTGCGTGTCCCTCTCCCAGTCACATCCCCAGCTGCCCCAACTAGAAATGCTGCTTGCCACTTCTTCCTAATTTTCTCTTGCTCTTTTTGGATAGTTTTTTTGAAGTTTTGCCTTATTTTGAACATTATACTGCACAAATGTTCTGAACGTTAGATAAGTGATATAAAACCTTTTTGTTTTACTTCTTTTTCGCAATATACTTTTGATATTCTTCCTTGTTGGTGCTTGTAGTTAGTTTATTATTTGCTAATACAGTATAAGCTTTTCCTCCTTTTTTCTATTGTACTATTGATAATCATTTGGATTATTCCTTCTGTCTTTTGACTACTTTTGACATTGTTGCTGTAGTACGATTGCGCTTGCTTCATGTTATAAGAGCGATATTATTTTCCAGGTGTGTGTCTAGGAGAATCGCTGGTTATATCATGCACCAATGCTCACTTTTACTGGTAGTTATTATTTTCAAAAGCTTTTCATCAATTTATATTTCCACCAGAACAATACGATGTCTGTAGATATTTAACATCCTCACCAGGGTTGATAACAAATCACCCTAATTTTTGCTAATACAATTGCTGTGAAATAACTTCTGGTACTTTCTTTTCACATTTTTCAGACTCAGATTGAGGGTCTGTTTTTCTGTTTACGTATCATTATCAAGGAAAAGCATGGCATGAGTTAAATTTAAGTTTATTTGAACAAGAAAAAAATCTTCTAGGACTGGGGAGTATTCTAGCCGGAAGTTGGTTCAGAGTGCTGACCCCACTTCGTGAGCAGTATTCTGATTGGCTGCCATTGGCCCTTAACATAGCTAGGCGTGGCATAATGAGACATTGCCTTATTGGATGTAGTCTGACTGGTCCACAACCTGTGACTGCCTGAGACTCGATTTCTTCTTTACAATTCTACACTCTTAGGTTGGATTATAATTTCTTTACATTACATACAGTGGCTACTTTGGGACGCATCTTATCACACAAGTATAGAGATAGGTTTAAATCCAATTTAGAGTCAGTTTAACACCAATATGTCTTTCTCTGTTGATGAAATTCTTTGAGTATTTTGATTTTTCTTATTAATGAACAGATCTTTATATATTCTTTATACTAGTTTTTATCTATTATATACCTTGCAAATGCCTTCTAATTCATGGCTTTTTTCTGTATTTTTGACGTTTGTTATTAAAAATCTTAATTCAAATGTAGTAAATATTTTATCATTCTTTTACCTTTACATAAATATTTTAAATACTTTAAGAAATAATTTTCTATACCCTAACAGTAAAGATAGTATTCTCTACTTTTTCCTAAAAGTTTTGTAAGATTGCCTTTCACATTTCATAGTACATTTTTCTGAAACTGATCTTCTAATGCTATAAACAAAGAATTTAATGTGATGTCAGCCATATGCATTTTAATTGCTCTGGCACACTCCCCAGAGCCTTCCCTTCCCCTGGTGCTACCATTTTACCTATCACGTACAATGCATCCATGCACATATCGGTTGGCTTCAGAATTACCTAGTCACTTTGATTTTTTATTTTTGTAATTCTCTATGCCAACACCAGACACTTTTGTCTGTTTGTTTGCTGGATTGGGTATTGAACCCAGGCCTTCACACTGAATTATATTCCCAGGCTTTTTAATTTTGAGACAGGGTCTAAGTTGCTAAATTGCCAGGCTGGGCTTGGACTCCTGACCTTCAGCCTCCCAGAGTTCTTGGATTGTATGTGTCACTGCCCTCAACCCATACAATCTTGAATATCACAGTCTTATAAGTCTTTACATGTAGATTAGTTTGGATTGTCTGGAGAAATGTAAGAAAAGTGTGTGTGGAAATAGATGGAGAAAGGGAGAGGGAGAGAGAGATTTAGAACATTGTAGGGGCTGATAAATTCAAAAGTGCAGGGCGGGCTGATGGGCTAGAGATTAGAAAGAAAAACTGTGCTTCAGTCTTAAATCTGAAGGCGGCTGGCTGCCCAGCTCCTTCTTCGGGTTCCTCAGTGTTTTAAGGCCTTCAACAAATTGGATGAGGCTCCCACGTGTTGTAGAAAGTAATCTGCATCACGCAGGCCTAAGTTCTTCCTGTGTATTGGTGGTTAATTTTGTGTTAATTTGGCTTCCCTGAGGAGCAATCTAACCTTAGTGTCTACGCTGAGTTTCTATGAAGATAGACACCCCTAAAATGATGCTTGGCCCTGCAGCAAAGACAAATCAACACAGAAAACTGTCAATTATGTAGTACGAATGTCTCCTTGCATTGCTGTTCTGTAAGAATCTTGGCGTTTTTAAGGTTTTACATTTTTATAAGCAATTTAGAATCAGCTTGCCTATTAGAGAATACATTTTCGGAGACATTCTCTTGAATCCAGAGCTCAATTTAGACTTATTAAATATTGGGTGTAGGACATGTATAAGAAGGGTCAAGTATGGCTTCAAGATGTTTAGGCTGGCCAATAAGAAAGGGTGGGTGAGGGCAGGTTTGGGTGAGATGATCCAGAGTTTGGTTCTGAAAATACTGAGCTTCACTTGGACATACACACTTGGGAGTTGTCAAATAATGGAGTTAAAGTCCTCTGGATTTTACAGGAATTAATGCAGAAAGAAAACAGAAGTAATCATATGATTAAGCCTACAGCATTCAATGTTTAGAGCTTTATAAAATAAAGAGAACTGGGTGGGGGGAGACAGAGAGAGAGAGAGAAGAATAGAGTCACTAAAAGGAAAACCAGAGTGTGTTGTCCTCGGAAACTACGATGAGCAGATATTTCAGAGGCCAGAGCAAGCACTGTCCCGAAAGCTGCTGGCTGCTGATAGCTAAGTAGGTGAAGTGCACATCACCATCCCTGATGGTCAGATGTACTGCTTCGAGGGTGCCTAGGTACTGAAGATCCCCAGGAATCTTAGTGGCATGTTGGAGGTTTATCATCAGACTCGAATGGATTCACGAGAAAGTGGAATGTAGATATTATAGGTTACCCTTTCTATAAATTGTATACCAAAAAGTCACAGTAAAATGGTGCTGGAAAACTTTGCGTGGTCCTCAGAGAATTATTTTGTGTTTTTGTTATTTATAGTTTGTTTAGATGGAGAAACTTTTGCATGTTTCCAGACAGAGCAAAACCTGCTAATTCATCCCAGAAGGCAGAATTGATAGAATATGTTTCTGAGTATTTTTCTGGTGCTTAGTGTCTGCCGTAAGCATTTGACTGTTTTCTAAAGGGATTTATATGGTGGTAGCTTTCTCTGTATTTAACTCTGTGCACTCACACTGTAAACTTGTAGGAAGTGACAAGGATTGAGTTTAAAGGTTGGTGGTCAGTAACAGGAGTCTGTAGTTGATTGATTAGTATCATAAAATGTTAATGACTGTGGGATGCTAATCAATTACTGACTCCTGGGGGCTTGGGATAGCAGAGGCTCAAATGTTCTGCCTTGTTCTTAAACACAAAGGGCTGGCGCTCAGTGAGGAAGTGTAGACAACTGTGGAAAGCGATTAGGGGCATGTGACAGGAGTTACTCCCATCATTTCCCTCAGAGAAGCTTTTCTTGCTCTTCTCAACACACAGGTGAGAAAACGGTAGCCTTTCAACAGGCCTCTTTGAAACTGCTTAGTGAACAAAGCGAAAAATTGTTAAGGCTCAGAGAGCAAGTTTATTGATGTGAGGGAAACTGGAGGATGTTTGTGCAAACATGCACGTTTTGTTTTTGCTCCGCACATGGAATAGCTTTTCCAGGGTAGTTATTCTTTGTAGGAGAGTGGGCCGGACATGAGAAGCGGCCTCAGGCGCTTGCTAAGCATTCCTTGAGGGCCTGTTTTCCCGAGTTTATGGTTGGCTGAATACATATTCACCTGCCTTCTCCTGCTGCAGTTGTCCCAGTGGAAGGAGCAGTAAGTGCCTCCATGACTGACGGGAGGAACTATTCCACTTGTAACCTGCGCCATTCCCACCGCTTTGCTGCACGCCTTTCAAAAGAATTTTGAAATAATGTGTTGCTCCCCCAACATAATTCTAAATTGACATCTAAACATTTTTGTCTCAAATTTGCATAGCTGTGAAACATGTAACATCTAATGCCTTATAAAACTGACATAAAATTTTTACATAACTTTTTAAAAAGTCTAATGGTATCTAAATTCTAGAATGATTTCATATGTTATGGTACAAAAATTAACAGCTTCATCGAGATAGAATTTAACCACTAAATAAACAACCAATTTACAGTGTTCAATTCCACTGATTTTTTAAAGTGAGTTCATAGGATTGTGCAGCAATGATTGTGATCTAAATTTAGAACATTTTAATCACCCCTAAAAGACAACATATACCCTTGGTCGTTATCTCCGTCTCTCCACATTAATCTTCCCTTCCCTCGACCTTAGAGAACCACTAATTTACATCCTCTTTACATACATTTGTCCATCCTGTATATTTCATATAAATTGAATTGTGACTGATTCTTTCAGTTAGCAAAGTGTTTTCAGATTTTGTGTATGTTACGACATTTGTCAATTATTTATTCTCTTTTATTCCCAAATTATATTCTTTGGTGCAAATACTACATCTTTGATTATCCATTCCTTAGTTGATGGACTTGTGGGTTATTTCTACTATTTGACTGTTGGACATAATGCTGTTATCGGCACAAGATTATATTATACAATAGGGTAAAGTGGCATACGCAGGACCAGGACCAATTTTAGTATCTTAAATAGCATGTTTTTGTTTTAACAGTTTATTCTAATTCTTTAAAAATGTAAGTACTGAATTTGATGGAAACTCAAATCGTCTTGATTCTTTTCTATCATTTTTACAGTGACTATTTTGGAAAAGATATAAGGTACATTTTATTTTGCATATTTAACATATTATGGCTGATGACAAAAGAGAAAAGCATAGAAATGTGAGAAAAGCATAGAAATGTAAGAAAAGACATGAGTGGTAACATTGATTATTTTCTGGGTGAAAAGAGTGAGATAGTTGGATCAGTTAGAAAATGATACATCATTTTCTACTTGACATTAGAGTCTGTTAAAGATCTTTTTGCCAATATTTAGTAAGTTACTTCCCATATACTTTTTTGTCTCACGGGGAGAAGATGTGAGGCATTTTTCTTGGCATGTGATACTGAATCCTGTATACTTCCTGATACTCAGCAATTAAATCAGAATCAAGCCATTTGCTGTATTTTGTCAATTATAGTATTTGTATGCATAATTAAAAAGAAACTGAACTGAGCTAGAGAGTACCTTGCTACATATCAGCTTGACGAGCAAGTTGCACCTTGGGAGCAGAATACCACTGGCTAAATGTTTATTAGAATAAATTAAACCAAAAGGTGGGTCAGAGATTCTATAGGTAAATTGGGTAATTTTAATTAAGAAAGTGTATTGAGGACACATGAGATCTTGTGAGTAAAGTAAAAATGAGAGATATAATTTTTAGGAGCTAGGTCTCTCATCAGCATCCATTCGTATTTCCATGCATAGGAGAACGTGCTGATTAACAGGGGAGCTAACTGAAAACCTCGCGGGCACATGTTCTGTGTGCACCTGGGGGACATGGCGGAAGGCATAGAACTCAGTCCTCAGCAGCTGTTCTAAGGCATCCTGTTTCGAAGCTGTGGGATGAGAATTTGACCCTGTAATATAAATGAAATTTAACAAATTCTATTTGGATCTCTTCGCTTAAGAATGCGTTTCTTTACTCATTTTCCGTAGAGTATAATTTCTTCCAAGAATTAAATTCTAATCCATGTGACTAGATTGTTGCTTTTGTTTTGTTTTGCATTTCCTTTCAGGTTTGAGAACATTTTCTGGCTATATGGACTTGTCTTTGTCCCGGGCATCATTACGAAAACATTCCAAAACTACGACTTTGGGTACTGGCTACTTCTGCTCCTTCTTAGCTACATCCTAGGAGTCAGCACACCCTGCTGTGGCATCTATGCATTGAGAGGCCAGAGAGGACAGAAAGAACTAGGGGCTTATAACTGATAGATGAGAACCCAATGAGCGAATTCGTGAAGGCACAGTTGAGAAGCGCTCTTCTGATTTAGTGCAGAAACTCCTTGCTACAGCCCTCCCCGGCTGTACCATCCCTGGTTCTTTTCAAGAGCAAGGGATTTTCACTCCGGGCCTAGAGAGAGGCGAGAGGAGGTGGCATAGCTATGGGGAGTTGCTAAATAAATCAGCAAAGTCACAGGATAGAGAAGGGGTTTTGCCACGGGAATTGTGAAAAGTTGGGGAGAGAGAGAGAGAGAGATGAAGGTGATCATGGATCTAGAGATCAAGGAGAAACATTTTACATTTTTGTCAACAGTTCTTTTATTAGGTCTCCCTTTTTAAATGAAAAAGACAGAAAAACCAATTCAAAATTGCTTAAGGAAAAGAAACACTCTAGCTAATTATTGGCGAATTTCAGGTAGGATTTTCTTTGGTTTGATTAGATGGCCTCAGGCAGGGTCAGAAGGTCCTGTCTGTCCTCGCCCGTCTGTGCTGCGCTTGTCTTGGTTAAATGCTTTCTCGGGCAGCCTCTCTCTTCCTGATGCCAGGAGGGAAGTAATGGCAAGCATTTCTCTATCTCACAATAAAAAATTGTCTGGCTTTTTTCCAAAAGTTAGTTAGAAATCCTCAGACTTAAACTCATTAACATGGCTGGGACCTTTCATCCCTAAAACACCCCTGTGAGCAAAATGATGGCTGGAAATCCTGGGAGTAAGGAGAAGAGAGCGCCCACCGTCCCTGCAGAGTTAGTCTGACAGCTAACGAGGAATGGGTGTCATATGGAACGAGGGGATGTAAGTTGCAAGTAATTCTTTGAGTGCTCAGAGATAATTCTCAGAGTAACACAACAAAATGATTTTATTAATTTGGCTTTACATATAACCGTGTCACACAGTAGGCAAGAAACCTGATTGAGATCCTGGTCCCACCGACCTATGTCTTTTCCTTTAACAACTGCTCCTTTACTTTTTAAAAAGTACTCCACTTTCCTACTGGGCTTTTCCTACTTTCCTGTCCCCTGAGGGGGAGTCACCAAGCATCAGTTTGTTGCCATCCAAGATGGTGATTTTGAAGAGGGGCAAGCGGTTAGGGCAGCCATCCCTGCCCCGTGTCACCCTCTCCTGCTCCTGCTCTTAGATCTTCATATTTCTGGTTCTTGCCCAAGCTGCTGTCAGTATCATGCTGGTCTTTAATTTTTATGATTTCCTTTTCACTTCCTCTCTATGTTAAGTGCTAGGACTTGTTACACTCACAGAGTTCGACATGTTATAACTTAGATGTTTCTAGATTATTGACCAAGATAATAAACTGGCAAAGACAAAATTCACTGCTATGTCCCCCAAACATTTCTAAGCCTTTTAAAACGCATTGCTTCACTGACTCCTCTAAAGAAAAGAAACATATGATATTATTAGCTCCATTTTATGGAAGAGGAAATTGGGCAAACGGAAATTAAGGAACTTGTCTGAAGTTGCAATTTTGATAAGTAGAGGAATTTTGAATTAGGCGGCCTGGCATTGCAATGTCGAGGAGTACTGCTCCCCGGCGGTTCCCGAAAGGCCACGAGGCCAGCTGGACCCCAACAGCTGAGTGCACAGCAGGGCAGTGAGGCGACTCCAAACAGAGAGGACAGAGTCTGGCCAGACAGTCTCTGGAGAAAGAGGCTAAAGAGGGAAGCTCCTGCACATGATGGCAAAAGCCATCTGGAAGGCCAGACAGTAGCCAGCGTGGGTGGAGCACTTTCAGGACTGAGAAGGAACACAGGAAACCAGCAAGTAAGTGTGGGGATCCTAAAGGGAAAAGTCCAGCTTGATAGAGAAAGGCGATTCCTTCTCCCCGTGGCTTTATGTAATGGGAATTTGTGATATTTAACCTCTCAGATGTTTAGGCTCAGTGTGAACAGAATGTCTTAAGTCAGCATCGGGCTCTGCAGACGTAAACGATGTGTGTTATGTTTTAGGCATTTATATCTTTGTTACACTTATGGAAATGTACCATTTTCCTTTAAACCTTATGCATGCTAAATGGCCTCTATCATTAAAACAGTTCACACTAAAGTTTGAAACTGGTTACATCAGTGAAAGATGTCGCTAGGCCTCCGTGGGATAAAGGAGGATGACGGGAATCTAGAACAGTCAACCTGACGCTAGGAATCAGAGGACACAAAGCTGCAGAACACGTGTAGCACAGTAGTCTCCTTCAGACCTCAAGCAAGAGTCTCTCCTCCAGAAGTTACACTGTGCACAGAGGCAATATTTTACTCTCGCAAGAAGAAAATGTGGGGCACTGGAAATCGTAAGCGAGCACAGCAGAAAAGAGACTCATTGTTCCTCAGCAGCCGGAGTGGTTGAAAACTACTTACTGGAATTGGAGAGAACCTACATTTTCATCTTTCTTTTCACATTTAGTAATTGAGTATGTACACACTAGGATGCATGTGAATGTGTGCACATACATAATAAACTTCATTACAAAGAGATATTTTGCAGTATATCATAATCCTTCAAAAATAGTTTAATCGGTGGTACATGGATGGGTTTTGAGAGACCTGTACTAGCTAAGGTCATTGATGTAACTCTTACCAGTTGCGAAGCTGCAGGGCTTGACCGCCGCGTAGGATGCGCTGGCGGTGAGAAGTGAAGTGAGGCGCGGCCTGTGAGCATTGTCTCTCTCCAGCACCTCGCCGGAGCCCGGTGACGTCTGGCCTGACGCGGCCGTGTGCAGGTGAGCCAGTGATTCAGTGACTCCGGCACTGACCAACCGACTAGCCTAAGAACTCCTTCCTCGTTTTAGTTTATGTTTAAAGACTTTTTTTTTTTTTTTTTGGTGGTGCCGGGGATCGAACTTAGGCCCTTGTGCTTACAAGGCAAGCACTCTAATCACTGAGCTAAATCCCCAGCCCCATATGTTTAAAGACATTTATTAATTTCCCCTCTGGTAGAAATAACTCCCAGTTTACTTTTCCTTTTTTTTTCCTTTTCTAAAATAGAGCGGAAGGGGCAACTTTTCAGTCAACCTCCTCAGTCTTTCCAGGAAGCCAGCCCCTGAGATACGGACTAAGTGGCCCAGAAGTCCGGTTTTCCCTCCTGCTCGTGGGCACCGCAGCTGGTGGTGCGCGGAGTCCTCACTCAAGGCCTGACAAGCACAGCGTGTACGGTGGATCAGAGGCTGATGTTTTCTGAGGAAGTTAGAAAAGGGATAAGAGGACAGGCCTTGGGGAGCAATTTTTAAACAACTGAAGTGCTGGCGGGGCCAAACCCATCCCTACACCCGTGCGTGGTGAGAATTGAACTCTGGGTTAAATGCCGACTTTGGAAAGGAAAACTTCTAGTATAATCCTAAAAGGAAAAAAAAAAATCCACATTTCACCCGATGTATTAACAACTATCTCCTGCCAATAGAAGAGGCTGGTTAAGAGGAGAATTAAAGAAAATCAGATACCCGGATACAGCAGTTTATACATATATCCCGCCATTCCAGTACGCTGAGGCAGGAGGGTTCTGTGCTGTTGGCAACAATGTTGCATAAATATGTCGATTATATTTTGTCATTGTATTCTTTCCTAAATATGTATATGTCCTAGTGTGTTTGTATCTGTCTATCCATTTTTTCCTGTGTAAATAATCTGCATTGTAATAAATTGAGGGATAATTTTTGCAATTTGAGAAATATTTTTAGTTATCATGGCTAAGGAGGGGAAGTGCTACTCTCATTTGTACATGTGTACGTGTTTGCCATAACAATGATTACATTCATTGTAGTAAGTTGATACATGTACGTAGCACATCTTATTTTTTTTTTAATTTCCTTTTCCCATACTTCCTTCCCACAACCCTCCACCTTTAGCTCCCCTTCCCATTTGCCAATAGTCTCTCTATTTCATATTATGTATCTTTGATCCTTAAATTATTTGTACTTTGGTTTATCATATAAGAGAAACCATGTCATGTCTATACTTATGTGTCTGGTGTTTTGCTTAATATTATGATTTCACCTTTTTCCTACAATTGCTCAAATTTACTTCTTTGTGGACAAGTAGTGCTCCACTGGGTGTAAGTATTTTCTTTAACCCTGTTCATGGACATGCAAGCTACTTCCAAGATCCAGCTGTTATGAATTGTTTGGCTATAAACACAGGTGTGCCGGATCATTGTAGTATGACGTCTTTAACTCTTTCAAGAAGGCACCTAGGAGGGGAATAACAGGGGGACCTGGAATCTCTACTTTCAGAGTTTTGAGGAATCTCCACATGGATTTTCCCCACTGGTTATACAGTTTACATCCCCATCAACAACATAGAAGGGCTTCTCCTCCCCCACAACCTCATCAGCATCGTTATTATTTGATTTATTGATAATAGCTATACTTTCTGAAGTAAGGTGGAATCACAGTGTTGTTTTCATTTGCATTTCTCTCATGGTAAATGATTTTGAGCATTGCATTTTTTTCATGTATTTATTGGCCATTTGTACTTCTCCTCAGAAGTGCCTATTCACTTCAGATGCTCATTTATTGAATTGGGTTTCTTTATTTTGGGGATGTCTAATTTTTTTGAGTTCTTAATATCTTTTAACGTATTTTAAATTAATTTTATTGGTATTCTTTTGATATACATAATGATCACATTCATCGTACGGAATTTGTACCTGTACGTAATATATTTTGATTCTTCCTTTTTTCCCCATCCCCCACCTCTCCCTTCAACCCTTTTTCACTTCCCCATTTACAAAGCTTTGTCTCCATGTTTTCCTTCTGTTCCCTTTTTCTCCCTTCCTCCCCCCCCACCTCCTTTGCTCCCCTTCCCATCTGAACATTTCCTTCCTACTTCCAAATATCTATCATTCATTTGGGGCCTCATTTATGCTTTCAATTTCTCACACAAGAGAAACAATATGATACTTAAACGTGTGTGTCCAATTTATTTCACTTAAAAGTATGGTCTCGGGGTCCAAGGATCTGACTCAGTGGTTAGAGTGCTTGCCTTGCAAGCATAAGGCCCTGAGTTCAATACCCACCCCCCACCCCCCAAAAAAAGGTATGGTCTTGTGGTACATCCATTTACCTAAAAATGTTTATACTTTTTTATGGAAGAGTAGTACTCCATTGTACACAAAAACCACATCTTCTCTATGCATTCATCTATTAATAAGCATCTGGATGGTTTCCAAAATGCAGCTATTACAAATTATGTTGTTATACACATGGGCAGGCATGTACTAGTGTGGTATGATGCTTTTAACTCTTTCGGTAAGATACCAAGGACAGGGATAGCTGGGACAAATGGAACATCTAGTTTTAGTTTTTTGATGAATTTCCACACTGATTTTCATATTTCTTCTACCAATTTACACTCCCATCAAAAGTGGAAAAGGATTCCTTTTTCCCCACAGCCCCACCAGCATTTGTTATTGGTTTATTTCCTGATGGTAACCATTCTTTCTGGAGTGAGATGAAACCTCAGTGTTGTTTTAATTTACATTTCTCAAATTACCAGTGATGTTGAACGTTTTTTCATATATTTATTTGCTTCTTGTACTTAATCTGAGAAATGTCTCAGATTTATTTGCTGTTTGTGTTTCATCTGAGAAATTTATTTCAGGTGCTCATTTTTGGATTGGATCTTTAAATTTGAGGAGTCTAATCTTTTGGGTTCTTTATATATTCTGGGTACTTGTGCTTTGTCTGAGGAGCAGCTAGTAAAATTTTTTCCCATTTTGTGTTGTCTCTTCACTCTATTGATGGTTTCTTTTGCAGTGCAGCAGTTTTTTTTTTTTTCAATATGATGCAATCACAGTTGTTGAGTCTAATATTTCCTGTGCGATCAGGATTTTGTTCAAAAAGTCTTTGCCTATACCTATGTCTTCAAGTGTTTTACCTATTTTTTTTCCACGAGATTAATTGTTTCTGTTTTAATAGGTAGATCTTTGATCCATTTCAATTTTAGTTTAGTGCATGGTGAGAGAATGGGTCTAGGTTTAATCTTCAGCATGTGGAAAGCCAGTTTTCCAGCACCATTTATTAAAGAGGCCATCTTTCTTCCAGTGAGGTGCTTGGCCCCTTTGTTGAAGATAAGGAAGCCAAGTACATTTGGAGTTGTCTCTGAACCTTCTGTTCTGTTTCACTGATCCTCAGTCTTTTTGTTTGTTTGTTTGGTTAGTTTTTGCCAGTATCATGCTGTCTTTATCACCTTAGCTTTGTAGTATAATTTCAAGTCAGGGATTGTGATGCCCCCTGCCTTGTCTTTATTGCCCAGAATTGCTTTGACTATGCTGTGACTCTTCTGATTTCAAATGAATTTTAGGATTGTTTTCTCTAATTCTGTGAAGCGTGTTATTGGTATCTTGACTGGGATTGCATTAAATATATATAATGGTTTTGAAAGTATGGCCATTCTTCCCTATATTGGTTCTGTCTACCCAAGAACAAGGAATATTTTCCATTTTGTGATATCTTTTTTCATCTCCTTTTTCAGAGTACCACAGTGTTCGGTGTAAAGGTTTCTACTTCATTGGATTGATTCTTAAGTATTTCATTTTTCTTGATGCTCTTGTGAAAGGTGTTGTTTCCCTAATTTCTCTCTCAATAAGTTTGTCATTTGTGTACAGGAATGCTATTGATTTTTTTTTTTTTTTTTTTTTTTTTTTGGTGCTGGGTATAGAACTCAGGGCCTTGTGCTTGCTAGGTAAGCACTCTACTCTAACCACTGAGCTAAATCCCCAGCCCCATGCTATTGATTTTTGAGTGTTGACTTTGTATCCTGCTATTCTACTGAATTCGGTTATTAAATCAAGGAGTCTTAGGTGGAGTTTTGGGAGTCTTCCATGTAGTGTCATGTCACCTGCAAATAATCATAATTCAACTTCTTTTCTATCCTTATTTCTTTCATTTCTTTCTCTTGTCTAATTGTTGTGGCTAATGTTTCCAAAACTATATCAAATAGGAGTGATAATAGTGGGCATCCTTCTCTTCTTCCTGATTTTCCAGTGAAAACTTTCAGTTTTTGACCATTTAGAATGATGTTGGCTGTTGGATTGTCATAGATGGCTTTGATCAGATTGAGATAAAAACTTTCTATTCCAGTTTTCTGTAGGTTTTTTTTATTTTAATCATGAGTGAATGTTGGTCTTTGTCAGATGCTTTTCCATGTCTATTGAGATAATTATGTGGTTTTTGGCCTTTGTTTTGTTAATGTGGTATAGAACATTTACTGATTTGCATATAAATTGAACCATCCCTGCATTCCTGGGATGAATCCTATTTGGTCATATTGTATAATCTTCTTGACAATTTGCTGCATTCTGTTTGCCAGTATCTTATTGAGGACTTTTATGTCTATGTTCATTAAGGAGATTGGCCTGTATTTGTTTCTTCACTGGATCCTTCTCAGGTTTTGGGATCAGGGTAATGCTTTCTCCCAGGGATGAGTTTGGGAGTATTGCTTCCCTTTCAATTTCATTAGAGGTTTTGAGGAGTAGAAGCATTAGATCCTCTCTCTCTTCTCCAAATTTCTTGTAGACTTCAGCAGTGAATCTGTCAGGACATGGGTTTTTCTTTGTTGATACTTTTTAAATTAATTCTTCAATTTAATTGCCTGATACTGCCTTATTTCATTTTTATATCTTCTTGATTCATCTTTAGTAATTCGTATGAATTTAGAAATCTGTCTATTTCTCTTGCATTTTCCATCTTGTTAGAGTACAGCTGGGTATTGATAATCTTCTGGATTTCTGCTGGCTCTGTCATAATTTCACTCAGATTGCAAGGATTTGTGTCCTGTCTATCCTTTTGTTTTTGATAAGGTTGGCTAAGGGTTTCTATATTTTATTTCATCTTTCAAAGAATCACCTCTTCAACTCATTGATTCTTTATTTTTTTCTTAGTCTCAATTGCAATGATTTTTTGCACTGATCTTTATAATTTCCTCCCTCATACATGCTTTGGATTTAACTTCCTCTTCTTTTTCTAGACACTTTTGGTTCAACATTAGGTATTTATTTGAACTCACTCTGTTTTTCTGATGTGGGAATTCACTGCTATAAATTTCCCTTGTAGGGTTGCATTGTATCCCATAGTTCTGGTATGCTGTACTTGCATTATTGTTTACCTGTAGAAACTAATTTCTTAATTTCATCTGTAACTGATTGGTTATTCAGAAGGAAGTCATTTAATTTCCATCTGTTTATGTAGTTTTTATAGTTTCTTTTACTATTGAGTTCTAATGTTATTGCACTGTGATCTGATGATATGCATGGGATAATTTCAATTCCTTTGCACTTACTCAAGCATGTTCTATGAGCTAGTATGTGGTCTGTTTTGGAGAAAGTCCCATATGAAGCTGAAAAGAATGTAATTTCCTCTTATTCCTTTAAAAAAATTTTTTTCCACTGAAAGGAAATTTGCTGTATTGAGGGGATATTTACTGTATATAATTTTCTGATTTGTTTTAGATTTTGTTATATAACTACAAATTTTGTAGCTATGGTTAAATGTGGCAAACTAACAGTTACCAGTTTGTCATTTTCTAGACTGTGCTCGGTGTTTATATTAGTCAGTGTTTTTAGGGTCAGCGATTTGTAGGAGAGAAGATTTAATACAGGACAACTACAAGTTACAACATTCACACACAAGCCAAAAGCAGGATGAGTGCAGAACGTCTGTCTGCACTGGAGACCCCAAAGCTCCAATCAAGGGCTGGGAGCCCACAGCAGTGTGCTGTGTAAGACTGTGTCTGCACTAAAAGACTGAAGAGTCTATACTGGAGCCAGGATCTGATGCTCAAGATGGTGATGAAGACCAGAGCTCCCCCAAAAGAACAGCAGCCATCCCCAAGGACAGCAAGGCCCAGAGCTCCTCCTCTGACAAGAACAATCAAGTTTCTTTTGGGAGAACCAGCCACAGTAAAACTTCTCCTGGGGAATTAGCAGCCTACAATCTTCCCCTCTCATTCTCCTTTATGGTGTTTCAGCAGTAATCCTCAAGTGGGTCTTCTGCACCCAAAACCATGCTGACTCAATTCGGCTGGGCATTCCTGCTCAAGCTGACAATAATCAATCTAACACAATGTTATTGTTGTTGCTGATTGTGCCATTTGAGTCAAGATGAGATAGTTGTGATTCTTTGTTCTTCCTTGTGTGCCAACACTGAGATTGTCTGTGGGGCATCATAAACGGTATCATAGTCAAGTACCGAAGAACTGGGTGCTAGGCCAAACAGGCAGCAACTTCTCATTCCTGACAAATTGAAGAGTCAGGATCTTGGGACAAACACAAAAGCCAAAAACTAGCTACACCTAGAGACATCTCTGAAAAGTAGATACCAGTCGTGATACCAGTAATAAAGCTACCTACCAAAACAATTTACAATGTGAAGAACATATTTTAAAAATACATAGAAAATGAAAAGACATGGAAACAAGATGCAGCTTCACACCTCCCACTCAGACAAGGCAGATCCAGGGGACATTGAGGTGGGAGAAATCTAAAGCCACCCACTTCAACATTCTGAAATGTTAGGAATAGAAGTAACAAAGCATATGAATAAGGCTCTGGAAAAAACCAAATCAGAAATAATTACACAGATCACTAAAGGAATAATGACATAATGAAGGATGGTTAGTGAATCTAGAGTAGATACAGGTAGAAAAATAGAGGAGCTTAGGAAAGTGATGAAAACCATGAATGGCCAACATAGAAAGAACTGCATTCCGTGAAACAGATTCAAACAGATATCCAGGAGATTAAAATTTCTATTGAAAGTGTACACAGCACTATCAACCAATGTGAGGAAAGAATAGCAGACCTAGAAGACAGGTTTGCAGTTAGCAATTATCAAATGATAGATTTCTTAAAAATAAAAAGGAACCATGAAAAATCAATCTAACCATTGATAGACAATGCAAAGAAGAATAAGATAAGATTGAGTGGAATCAATGAAAAACCAGAGGATAGCATAAAGGACATAAAAAGCCTATTCACAGAAGTAATGGCAGAAAACTTCTCAAAGCATGGAAAAAGAATGTGACATACAGCTGAATGAGGTATACAGAACTCAATCAGCCATGATCAGAAAAAAAATAACCCAAAGGTATATAATAGTCAATATTCCAGAAATTCAACACAAGAACAGAATATTAAAAGCCTTTAGAGAAGGGAAACAAATCACCTACAAAGGACAGCCCATCAGAATCACAGTAGACTTCTCGACCCAAACCCTTATGTCATGGAGAGCTTGGAGTGAAGTATTTCAAGCCCCAAAAGAAAACAACTTCCAACCCAAATTGACGTACCCCACAAAATTATCTTTCAAAATTGATGAAGAAATAAGATACTCCCATGATAAAGTACACCCAAAGAAATTTATTACCACAAAAACGGTACTCCACAAAGTTCTGAAGGATATTCTAGAAAAAGACAATGAAGACAACAATCCATCAGTCCCAATAGAATGAATCCACCAGGCAAGACAAGCAATTAAACAGAGGGGAAAGAAAGAAAAATGATATGGCAAGAGTAAGTCAGTCCGTATCAGTTATTACCATCAATTTGAATGGTCTCAATTCACCAATCAAAAGGAACAGATTGGCAGAATGGATCAAGAAACAAGATCTAATGATATGCTGCATGCAAGAAACATTTTTAACTCAAAAAGAAATTCCTAGACTGAAAGTCAAAGGATGGAAAGAAATACTCCATTGACAGGAATGGAAACATCAGCTAGACAAAAAATTCAACAAAGAAATATCAGAGCTGAACTAACCCTAAAGAAATGGACTTAGTAGATATCTACAGAGTGTTGCACACCTTAACACATTTTAGTTATTAGTCCTAGGTCCAAGTAGTAGCTGCTAATTTTTTTTTCCCATTCGGAATTTTATCTCTTCACTCTGTTAGTTGTGTCCTTTGCTGGGCAGAAGCTTATGAATTTGACATCATTGAATTTGTTGATTGTTGATATTTCTTGTGTAGTTGGGGTTCTGTTGAAGTCTTTACCATACCGATGGCTTCAAAATTTTTATCTTCCAACAAATTTTTCTCTCTTAATATTTAGATCTCTCATGCACTGTGATTTTATTTTAGTACATGGTGATAGATACGGATCTGGATTTAATCTACCTGTGTAGAGCCACTTTCCCCAGGAGCACGTGTTGAAGAGGCTAACTTTCCCCCCGGTATATGTTTTTTCCCCTTTGCTAGACATCAGATGACTGAATGTGCCTGGAATTGTCTCTGCCGCCTCTCTTCTATTGCCTTGATCCACATGTCTGTTTCTGTGTCAGTACGATGCTGGTTTTTATCACTGCAGCTTTGCAATATAATTTTAAATTTGGGATTGTGATATCTCCTGCTTTGGTGTCATTGCCCAAGACTGTTTATGCTATTCTGGGCCTCTTTTGGTTCCACATAAATTTTACAATTGTTTTCTCTAGTTCTGTGAGTAATGCTATAAACTTTTGATTGAAATTGCCTTAAATGTGTACATCAAGTTTGGAAGTATGGCCTTTTTGATAATACTGTTCTCTCTATCCAGGAATAGGGATATCTTGCCATTCTCTGAGGCTGTCACCAATCTTCTTTTTCACAGTACTGCGGTTTTGTCACAAAGGTCTTTCACTTCCTTGTTTAAGTTAATCCCTGAGTATTTAATGTTTCTGAAGCCATAGAAGAGACTGTGTTAAAATTTCTTTCTCAGTGAGTTTGTTATTGGCGTATAAGAATGCTATTGATTTTTACATGCTGATTTTGGATCCTGCCATACTGCTGAATTTGATTTTTTTTATTTTCAGAGTCATTTGTGGAATGTTTGTATCCTCTATGTCATCATGTCATCTGTGAAAAACAATAATTTTGTTTCTGCCATTTCTGTGTGTACCTGTTGTATTTCCTTCTCTTTCCTGATCACTTTGGTAAAGTTTTGCACACTGTATTGAACAGGAGTGTGATCGTGCACACACTCATCTCAATCATGATTTTAGAGGAAAGAGTTTCAGTTTTTCACAGGTAATGTGATATTGCCAGTAGGTTTGTCATTATAGGCTTTTATTAGATTGAGAGATGGTCCTTCTCTACCAATTCAGAGTTGTTTTTTTTTTTTTTTAATCATGAAAGGATGTTGGATTTTGTCAAGTCTTTCTCTGCATCTATTAAGATGATCATGTGATTTTTGGCCTTGCTTCTGTTCATGTGATGTATTCCATTCAGTCATTTGTGTATGTAGAGCCATCCTTGCATTCTGGAGATAAATCCCTTTATTCTGTCTAGGATATCTTTGAGGATTGTTTGGAGTGCTGGTTTGGTGGTGGCAAGTTTCTTAGGGTGTTCTTTGTCATGGAACATTCTTATTTCTCCATCAACTCTGAAATATAGATTTGCAGAACATATTAGTCTTGGTTGAAAGTTGTTTTCTTTTAGGCCATAAAACACTTCACACCAACCTCTCCTGGTCTTTGAGGTTTGTGTTACAAAGTCTGCCATAATTCCAATGGGGTTACCTTCAGTGTGATTTGTTGCTTTTCTCCATTCGCTCTGTCTTTGTGTTCTGGAATTCTGACTGATGTTTCATGCAGAAGTCCTTCTCGTCATGTCTTTGGGTTTCTGTATGCCTTACTTGCCTATAGACTGAATTCCTTCCCAATACTTGTAAAATTTCCTGCTATACTTTCTGTGAAAAGATTTTTTATGCCATCTGTGCTGTGTTCTGACTTTACTATAATTGCAATTAATCTTGTGTTAGTCTTTTTTGTGTCATCTAGCATCCATGGGATTAATTTCTCCTGCTTTCGTTTAAGGTATCTCTGAGTATATAACATTACCTTCTGTAAGATTCATTATATAGTCATTGAGAGTTGGTTCAAATGCCTGTGTTCTGATAAAGGTCTCACCTTCCCAGTGTGCACCTGTTCTTCCAAGGTCTGGCTAACCTTGCAGGAACAGCTTTACTATCAACAAAGAATTTACTTTGATATGCACTCTGGCAGCATCCAGGGTCCTAGCCAGACCCAGGGTGAATGCCTGAGGTAAAATCGTGCGCGCCCATTTCCTGGAGGGGAGCATTCCTTTGTCAGAACATAGATAAGTTCAGCTGCAGCACCCAGGTGCTCTCTCTCTCTCTCTCTCTCTCCCTCTCTCTCACTCTCACTCTTTCTCTCTCCTTCACTCTCTCCTCTTCTCTCTCTCCTCATGCCTGCCAAGGTTGCTGATGATTTCTTTCGCTCGTGTAGCTGATGTTTTTTGTACATGTGGCTGATGTTTTCGCTCATAGAGCTGACGTTTTTCGCTCGCGGAGCTGATGATACTCTTTCCTGTGTGCCTCGATGGGGGCTGCTGCTGGAGGCGCCTCCACGACTGCTGTTTTCTTCTCGCGTCCCACGCGGTGCTGCTTCTCTAGCAAAAGTTAAGATCTCTGCTTGAACTGCTCCTGTGCTGCGGATTGCCAGTGATAGAAACGATGGATTGGTGGTATGATTTTCCTAGAGTTTTTTCCTTTTCTCTTACTTTCTTTATTGTTATTAAAAATCTTAATTTATCTTTGTGAGTGGTATCTTGTCTCCTTCCCCGCGAATCGAGCCCTAAAAGAGTAAGTCCGTGCACGGAGACAGCAAGCATTTACCCCCTTGCTGTTACACCTGCTTCCACCCTCTCTCTGGATCTGATACCCTCTCATCACTCTGTTATGTTTTTAGTAAAATTTTTTTATATCTTGGATTTCTATTTGTACTTTTTCATGGATTCCAGTTCTTTGTTAAATTAGGTTTTCATGTTTTGAATTATTTCACTTAGCTATATGAGATTTTTTTCATATCCCCTTTAAACTTACTGATCAATTTATTTATTAAGTTCACCGTATGTTTATTTATAGCAACTTTGAGCTCACTGCATTCTTTTATCTCTTCTCTTACAATTTTGAATATTCCAGCCACTTGGTTTTTTATTTCCTCCTCATGATTGCCCCCTGGATCTCCTTTGAGGTAGCTGGGAGTTTTTGGAGGCATTTTGTGGCCTTGTTTTCTCATGTTTCTATTCACATCTGTGTGTGTGTCTGTGTGTACTGAGATTGAGGATCAATGATAGTGGAAAGACTGTTGCTAGTATGGAAATCTCAGTTAGTTCTGCTTTCCAGTGTTATGCTCTTGGCTTTGTTGCATCTTGGTATTTATCTACCCCTACTCCATTTAATAGGGTTGGGACTTTGACACCTTGTTACAAGGAGAGAATTTCTACCAGTTATAATAACCTCCACAGATCCAACCATTCATCAATTATGTACATTAAAACTTGTCTTTTAAAGTGCACCCTTTTATAAAGCCTGTCCAGGTTATACTAGACTACTGCTTACAGACTGGGAGGTCAAAGGAGGTAAAAGGGAAGAGACAGAGGGGAATGAGGGAAGTAAGTCAGTAGAAAGAGGAAGAGAAGAGAAATGTCAATAGGTTAAAATCAAACAGATGAGGTTCTTTTGGAATTATTTTTATAGCTTGAGTAAATGGTTAAGAGGATTTGAAGGAATATTTGTGGGAACAAGAGGACAGATTCCCAGGGAATAAAGCATATTTAGATATTGAGGGAAGCTGTGAGAGTATCTGAACCTGTTACTATAATTGTAATTAGTTTGTGGTTGGTTCCTCTATGCACGATTTTGGTACAAGTTGTCCTGACATGCCTACGGAAGGTACTAGTTGAGGTAAAATGTGGACTATTATTCTCTTTTGTGCATATATAGACCCTTCCAATATATATGGCAGACGAGAAGAGTGAGGGAAGATAAGAGGGAAAGAAAAAGAGGAAAAGTGAAGAGAAAAGAAGAGTGTGGGCAGAGAGGAAGAAAAAAGCAAAAGACAAAGTGAGAGAAGAGGGAAAATAAAAAAGAGCAACCAAAAATTCTCTCACAATTGCAGTAGCACAAAATCAAAACTTCCTCATAGTTCCTTTTGCATTGCAGTCTGAGTTCAACTGCAGGCCTGTGAGCTGCAGTTTGTGTCACCCCTCTCCCAGTTTGTGTAATTGCCTGCCTGTGACCACCTGATAGCTTGTTGTTCCTGCCTCTGGGCTACAAGCGGTGCTCTGGGCAGAGTGGATGGTTAGCCTTTGTCTCTGTCCCAAGATCTGACCATCTCGGCTAGGGGAGGGCAGAGTGCAGTGTAACTGGCCTAATTCCCAGTTCTTGTAGACTTCTGCCAGAGCCCTCTTGCTCCCCACTTCTTTCCTTGCAGAACAAATCTCTCATGTGCCTCAGTCTTCCTCCACCAACCTCTAGCTAAAGCTTCATCAAACTCCCTGTAACCTGGGTGCCCCACTGTGTCCCTCTGCCTGGGTCCTTTCTAGTCTCCTTCCCTGGAGTGTCATTCTCCAGCCCCCAGGCTGGGTAAAGGCCCAGG
>PVJO010025019.1:0-23410 GCA_004026905.1 Hystrix cristata
CTGTGCTGGATTTTCATGTTAGAAAATCAAGCAAGTGACAAGAGTCTTTCTGCGAACAAGTTTAGCAACCTCTGCCCATTCACCCAAACTCGTCTCCACAGAAATTTTCTTCCCAGGTGCAGCTGTTAAAAAGTATGTGAGTGTGTGTGAATGGTAAAGACAAATGAAGAGAAGATTTCTTGGTAATCTGGGGTGGAGATCGACCATCACTGAGTACACTACTGTAGTAATCCCATTAATACTGTTAAGACGTATGCATGAAAAGGACTCTTTCATGCTGGTGAGGGCGTCTCAGTGAGGGTTATTTCATCGGCTAAAACCCCATAACCAAAACAAAACATGCAGTAGTTCAGCTTATCTGAAGTAATACAACTACCTGTCATATCACATCTCAGAAATTTGGTCAGAATATCATACTGGAATTGAATATGTTTTCTTCCACTATTTATGTAAATGAAGAACTCTAATTTGAGATGCAATTTCTTAGCCCTTTCCCCCAAACTATTGAACCAGAAGGTGTCAGAGTAGACCCTAGAAATCTGCAAGTTAAACAGCTTTCTGGGTGATTCTGATGCATGTTCAATTTCAAGAACTGATGTTCTGAGCAAGGAAAAATATTGGTGTTCACAGTCCCCTCATCGTTATTCATCAAGAGAGTTTTGTCAAATTTATGTCAAGCTTGGCGCATGATGTGTCGGGGAAAAATAGTTAAAATGGTGACTCTTTAAATCATCTTCCAAATATTCCATAAACTCACTATGGTAGATTCTTTGAAAAGCTATGTTTGGCATTGCATTTTATTTTAATGCAGATAGCCATGGCCTGAGCATTTTATCTAATATTAGATGTCCAGTAGATGACTTGAAGGACTCTCTGTCATTAAAATACATTAAGATACCCATATTAATAAAGCTGAAATCTTCATGATGAAATAACTTCTGAATACACTTAACGTTAAACAATAGATAAAAAAGAAGAGCAGACTTATTCAAGGAGGTGTAATTCTAGAGCTGCGTAGTGTGTGGGCCTGCTGCATGGATGGCAGATATGGACTGCACAGCTCCTGCTGTGAGCTACTATGGGCTTAGCTGAGTTTTAAAATAATTAGACAACTATTTCATGGGAATGTATAAATATTTCTGGAGCTGTTATGGATTTTTATTAATGTGTGTCTAACCTTCAGTTTAAATATTCCCCTTTCTACTGATAAAGTTAGGATACAACTGAAAAGCCAAATGGTTAATTATTTAATACAAAATTTATTCAAGTTCAAGGAAAGCTGAAAGCAAAATATATATCTCTAGCCCAAAAAGAAATATCTAGGATGTCAGGATGAAGAAATGCATTCCAGTCCATGTTTGAATTTTGGTGGGAACAGATGCTATTTTTGAAACCACAGACTTAAAAACAAGCTTTGTAAGGCATGGCACTAAAAAAGTTGAGAATTATATACAGTAGCATGATTTTGACTTTAAAATAAAACACTGCTCATTATTGATCCATAATTCCACATCCCAATCAAATTGTTTAAATTAGGAGTGTTTATTAAACCTTATTTTGGAGTAATTTACACTAATTAAATACATTTAGTAATAGCAGGGTATGGCTGCCATCAATAACTTTTGGAGAGGCAAGCAGTCAGCCCACAGTGAACACTTTTCTGACTATATGATCTATCAGTATGCATAACAGCATCCGGGATCCGTTAGGACAAGGTCTGTGAGTTCTTGTGGATACGAGTTATTGATTTGCTCTCGGGTGCCAGGTATGACAACGCATGAGAATTTTCCCTCTCACTGCTACAGAACAATGTATGGCACGTGGAAACTGTTTAAGAAGTTCTGACCAAATGAATTAATGGA
Source organism: Hystrix cristata (assembly GCA_004026905.1). Classification (NCBI taxonomy): domain Eukaryota; kingdom Metazoa; phylum Chordata; class Mammalia; order Rodentia; family Hystricidae; genus Hystrix; species Hystrix cristata. The sequence goes on from PVJO010025019.1 coordinate 1,863, forward strand.
CAGAAGAGTAAATACCTGATGGCAGGCACATTTTAACAGCATCACTAATCCTCACAATGCACTTAAAAGTGAGCATTACGAAACTGAAACCTGTAGTGCACCAAAAACGTTGTCTCATTCCAGATATGCCTTGTTACAAATTCTTTACAAAATCTCCCCTCCCTAATGTGCCATTTACCTGAAAGTACTGTGAGTTTCATACTTTCAGTGTATGCTTTTTAAATCAAATTTGGCTTAGAATTTGGGGTTTTAGCTCAAGCGGTAGAGTGCTTGCCTAGCAAGCATAAGGCCCTGGGTTCGATCCCTGGGCTCCCCCCGCTCCAAAAAACGTTGGCTTAGAACTACGATATTTTGGAGAATGTGTAAGGATGACTCATCTCTCCTGGTTGCTTATGCCCTTTGTTTCAGCAGTTATAAAACTTATTGACTCTGATGGGTAAAATTCACTAGTAAAGGAACACTCAGAGGTCACAGTTCTCTCTAAGCATGGACAAGCTGGCTGAGTACTATTCTGCTGCAAACATTTGAATACTTTTCAAGACCTCAGACACATACATCTGTGTTTTACGAAGGCTTGGCAATGATAGCAAACCTGGAATCTGCAATTGAAACACACCCGATTTCTCAAGTAAAGCTTCTTTTTTCTTTTCATGAAATGCTCCAGAAGTGAGGTGAATTGAATGATGAAATAAAAAGAAGCGATAAAAGAATGAGAAGTCAGTGGTGGTGCAGAAGGGGTAGTATAATTTTTTTTTTTATTTTCTATTTGTATCTATTACTACTAGTTTATCAACTTTAACTTTCCTGACATAGTAATGTGTATTTCCTAGAGCATAGTTTCGACTTACAAAGCAATGTATGCTCCATAAATGAGCTTCACATGGCTCACATTCATCAACATGAAAGTGACATTGTGTAAAGATATCTATGTATACATATATATGAGGGGGAAGTCCATGGCTTTAGCTATGGTGTCTATAACCAAATAAAAGAAAACAAAGTAGGTTGAGAGCTAAGTCTTAAAAAGTGGGGGGCTTGAAAATAAGAATTATGTATACAAGAAAAATCAAATTGTAACACTGACAGTGAATCCAAACAATGCAAACAATGCAAATGATCCCTGATTATTTCAAAACTGCATGCAATAATTCAAATATAATCACAATTCATATCTATTGGAATGTTATTGCCAGAATCTCTTGGATAATTTGCAATGGTAATCCAGTCTATACCAAGATATTTTTACTACCTATACAAAGTGTCTTTCCGTGTCGCTTTTTCTCACACGAGACATTTTGTCCTAAGAGCTAGATGTATTAGATGACCATTTAGAGTATGTATCTTAGAGGTCTAACCCTGGGCAAAGACAGCAAGAGGAGGCACATAAAGTTCTACGTCTCTTTAAACACTAAGTGAAGTCTTCAGGTTTCTAGGTGGAAACTTGGCACTTGTGCCCTCTTACACCTGCTGTAAAACTTCTGACATTTTTTGTATCAATTCTTTCTCTCCTTTTCCTTTATTGACATTAAATTGTAGTAAAATAATACAAAGCAAGGGTACTGGATACTATGTACAACATTAAGATTTTCTAGTTTATTCTGCTTCCCCTGTATTTCTTTGCTGGACTCTGCATATCTCATGTACTTATACATCAATGAGCTTAGCAATATTAAAAAAAAAAAACCCAACCATCTTTTGCCCTGCTTTGTGAATCCTTCAATAACTAACTTTTGTTAGTAGGATAAAATCCACAGCTCACAGCATAGCTTAGAGAGATCAACTCTTCTTTCAAATTACTTTCTTCTCCACTTTCCACGCTATTATTTCATGAGACTATAATATTTAGATTACAAATTTTATTTCCTAAGCTGAAAATACTGTCTATTTTTTATATCCCAGAATAACTGAATCCCACCGAGCAATAGTTGTAGAATTTACTCTGAGGGAAGCTCGAAATATTTTATAATAAACTAGGTTTGACAAAGATCAAAGACTGTATAACCCTTTTGGAGATGAATATGCACCCACAAGTGCACGGGGATTCCTAACCTCATTAGGTGAAACACACAAACAAACAGATGCACACACAAACACATACACACACACAACAGATCATATCGTCTATTGATGTGCTGGAGCACGTGTTTTTCTCAGAAACACACATTTAGAAATACTGGCCTCTAACGCTCCACCTAACTCCTAAAGATCTAGAGGGCTTTTCCAACCTCTGCGAGAAAGTGTGGTGCCTACATAGCTCCATGGTTATAGTGCTATTCTCAGTCACCTCATCCTCTTTCCAAGAATGTGTCAGCTCTTCTGCTACTAAACTGCAACCAGTTTATTTGCTTAGCACAAAGTCTAGGCAAAAAGCCTCTTTATAGGGTCAGTGTGACTTTCTTCAAAAAGTTTGCTTCTCATGATGGTGCCTATGAACAAATGCAGCAAGCATATCCATAGACCTATTTGTCTCCCATATTAAATGTTTATTCAATAATTTAGAGGCTAAAAAATAAACAAAGAATGTACCAGTCTGTAACTGCCCAAGATTTTTAAACTATCTTTTACACAATTTTCTCTGTGAATCATCAATGTCAATTAGATTAGAGACCAGGATAAAATGTGTCCAGTTAATATTCACACAAGAGAGTCAGTCAATTCTTCCAGCGTCTACAAGCAAAAAACTCTTAAAAGATTTAGATACTATGTGTTCCTGTATGTTGATCCAGTGAATTTAAAAAAACCGAAAAAACTAGTGAACGAATTCATATGGGGAAGAATAAAGTACGAATACGTCCTCTCTTCACCCATGAAAAATAAAACACATGTAAATGATCATAGGAAGAGTTATTCTAATAGATGGCTATAGATTGTCCTCTGTTTTGCTGACCCATTCAGGAATAATTAATAGTATATTGCTAGCTCATAAACATCTAACAATATCAATGAAACCTAACAAATACAATACTAATAAAATATATTTTGCTTTTAGACTATAAAACAGGCTAAATATATACAAGATGAGTATTATTTATCCAAAATGATTGAGATCAAAAATGTTTTGTATTTCAAATTTTGCATATTTTTATATATACTGTAAATATAATATACTATCTCAAAGATGGGACCCAAGTCTAAACAAGGAATTTATTTATGTTTCATGTACACCGTTTATACTCAGCCTACAGGTCATTTTACAGAACATATTTAGTTTGATTGTGTGTACACTGAAATATGTTGTGCTACATATGGTTTCTACAAATATTGTTTCTCGGATTTCATTCATTTACCATCTTTTAACTCCACCCCAAATGGTATTTTATGCATTTTTGTCGAGGCCATTAATTTATCTGTTTTAAAATCAATCCTGACTCTCTCTTGTGTATGCAGATAGATTATTAAAGATGCCTGCTGGCAGGAAAGTTAAAATTAAATTTCCTATATTTATTATTTCACAAGAGTTATAATATACCATAATTTCATTTTATTGTTTCATATTTATTTTTTTAAAAAAGCCCCAGAGAAGCTGAAATATAAATAAATAAAGTCAAAAACCCATCCATTGCTCTTGTATACCAAGGGATAATTATCTTTACTTTCTGTACAAAGTTTTATTTCTTTTCATTTAAGGTTGTAGGAACTGCTTTTGAGTAAAGTATGCCACAAAGTGAGGGGTTGATTTCTTGCCTTACAGCTGATGCTCACTTTTTATCTTATCCTCATGGTTATTTTTCTAAGAGGCATGTCACACAGGCAATGGAATTTCCAAGTTTTCATTCCTTGAGAAGCACTATGCGATCTTAGTAAAAGCACTTTCGTACCTTCAAGAGCTGACGTTCATGTGAGTCTTGGCCACTTATCATGGCTGTAGGTAAAAACCTGCATTTTTTTTTCCAGCTTCAGCTTCCGGACCTGCAAACTGTGGCTATCAAAACCAAATACCCAGAATAGTGCTGTCTATGGTACAAGGACTGACCAAAATATACCATGAATGATTAGAACTGAAAAAAAATATTACAGTAAAAGGCACACTGCTACTAGTCCCTTTCAAAATCTCCCCCTCAGTTTGAACACACATACCTTTAATCTTGCTACTTTCTGAAGCAGTTCTGGAAGTTCTCCGTCCTCAGTGTCTTTATGAGTTGTGATTTAAAAAAAAAAAATGTGATGAGTGCTGCTATTTACTGCCATCCAAGGGAAAGTCAGACTTGTAAAAGATTTACAATGTGTCCTCATCCAGTACAATTTTGAATTGATTCAGGACATTGATATTGAAGTATCCAGAACAGCACAACTAAAGACTCATGAAAGAGAACTTCCAGAACTGCTTCAGAAAGTGGCAAGTAAAGGGAAAAAGGGGAGGAGAATGGGAATTTTGAGGCTTAAAGATATGCCAGAAACAGGAACCAAGTAACCCAAACTTAAAACAGTAACATCTACAGTATGTACTACAGTTGACTTTATGTAATTGTGACTTAATACTGCATCTATGTGATTGTTTACATTTCTTGTTACATGCAAATGGCACCATGTATTATGGTCTAAAAGCTTGTGTAAATTTGGATGAATTTTAATTTTTACAATAAGAAAAAAAGTAGAAAGAATAATGAGATAAGCATGTCTGATATGAGCAAGAGAGAGAGAGAAAGAGAATACTGTGAGGGGGATTAATTGTAATGTGCCTTTTACTGTTAATGTATTCTTTTTATTTCAGCATGCATGGTATTTTTTATCATATTGCATATGTGAAATGTTTGTATACATTATTTAATTTACATAAGTAAGCAGCTTCCTACATTTCTTCTCTTTGTGTCTACTGCCAGCACCCTAGACCAGGTTACCATTATATTTTGCAGCCAGAGCCTCTTAAATATTCTTCCTGCTTTATCGTGTTGGGGAGCACGCGTGTGTGTGTGTGTGTGTGTGTGTGTGTGTGTGTGTGTGAGAGAGAAAGAGAGAGAGATTTTGAGTGGATCTGAATTTTCTTCTGTCCAATCTCTCTTTGCTTACTACACTCTAGCCAGAGATTCTTCGATTCTTCCACCAAACCAAGCTTTTTCTCCCTCAGGGACCTTGCACATGCTGCTACTGCTGCCAAGCCTCCTTTTATGCCTAGTCCTCTCTCGTTTCTCCAGTTTCAGCTTTAAAGGCACACATGTAAAATGTAACTTTCTCAGACAACACTACTACCTTCTTCATTTTTTTTGTTCTCCTCTGTCTAGTTGCTTGAATGTTTATTTCAACCCAAATTTTACAATTTTTAATTATATTCTTACTCATTCCACTCTTTTCATAATCTCTCTTCCTTTCATAAAATAACTCCACTTTACCTTGCATGTTGTTTCCCCAGATTGCCTTACAACGATTAGCATCTCGTAGATGCATAATAAATATTGTTCAATAAATGAATGAACAGTTTTTTTTTTAATCCTAGGAGGTTAATACGCATACTGTGTGTCTGTGAGTAACCCAATTGTTTCCATGGTAGTATCTGAGGAATTAATTTTTAAAATATTTGTCATTGCTGAATGAAATGAATTATAAGGAGAATTCTGAGATTTTGCAAATATCTAATATTTGTCAAACTTGAGCTGGACACATATCACTAAGAAATACGGATTACTGTATGTTTTTTGAGCTGGGATAGTCCCATAATAAATTTTATTGCTATAATACTAGTGGAGATAACAAGATAAGATTCAAAGAGGTAAACCAAAGGGTTATTGTTTTGTTTTTTCTCTTTTTTTTGCCTGGACATAATTACATGACACCAAATATCGATGGTGCTGAAGCTCCAGTTAAACACATTGAATGTATTTGTTATCTCAATTAAACATGGCTATAGTTACAGGGGAAGGACTGTCCTGAAGGAAAAGAGCTCTTGAACAGGCTGTCACCTGCCTAACTTTCAAATTTTCTGAAACAAAACAAGAGACTCACAGAGAAAGAAGACAGTTCAGTCTCCTCAGTTGGTGAGTCATCTGGAGCCGGTTCCTCTAATTCTGTGCACTGTAATTGCCACTGTACAGTATTATCCAAAATAAAACCATGCTGTGGAGATAAGATGTAGGGAGCCATGGAAGACCTCCTGGCTGGCACTGGCCCTGAGGTCCTGTATTGCTCCTTCGGGTTTGGTTCTGAATATGATGGTGTCAGGTACCCTGAAAGCAGATACGGGTTTCTCCACATTTGTGACCTGTGCCTCTCTGCCTGCCTGCCTGTCCAGACTGACTACCATTTTCTTCAGGCAGAATCTGGTTTATCCCCAGCTGGCTCCTTTCCAGGACGTGATAGAAGTTTTCTTTGCCCGGTAGAACTTGCTCTACATTAAGAAGTCTTTTCATTGAGATACCCCCATTTCCTTGCATCCCTTTCACTTCCTTTCTTTCCAAAGGGTTTGAAGCATTTTCTTGCAAATCTATCATTTATAATTTAATTACATATTTGCCAGACAGGAAGTTCTACAATGAGGAAAGCCTGATTTTTAGGTGTTACATACCATGAAATTCCCAGGGCCTATCCAAGCCTTGGCACATATAGCTGGCGTATGGTTAAAACTTACTGAAAGGGGCTGGGGATTTAGCTCAGTGGTTAGAGTGCTTGCCTAGCAAGTGCAGGTCCCTGAGTTCGATCCCCAGCACCAGCAAAAAAAAAAAAAAAAAAAAAAATAGAAAAGAAAAAATTTAGAAGAACCTAGCACTATATTAGTCATATGGGCTGGCAGACATAATTTTATAATCTTCACTTCACATTCCCATTTTTGCCTTAGACAATAGAGAGGTATAAACAGTATTTTTAACTAACTTATTAAACAGAGAGCCAGGTAATTTGTAGATGACACTATCAGGACTACATCAGAATCTCTACCCCAATCTATATCAGAATTGAGAGCTGTACACAATCTGGTATCTTTGATTTAAGATAAATTTCCTCAAACTAGTAGTTGTTGTTTTTAAATAGAAGTAACTAGCAACCCCAACACACTAAATTAACATTTAATTATGTAACAGCAGGATTTTTAAAAAGAATTCTAATCAAGATGAACTCAAGTTAATTTTGTGTAATGAACTATGACCTCTATTTCCCTATGTGCTGATTGTTACTCTCTTCAAATTCAAGGGATGTTACTTTTTTTTTCCCCCAGAATCAGGCAAGATGGTAGGAGCAAGTTTGATTCCCAATTCTACTTTCAAAATGAACCTATTCCTCTTAGAACATACATGCAGTATGGACAGAACTAAATGTCCAGAGAAGACAAAGGGGTCTGCCTGTTCCCCATATTTTAAATTCTATGCTTAGGTGAGTTCAATCCAGTGGAAAAGAAAAAAAAAATTGCCATGGATTCTCTGCATCTCTGTGGCTGCCCTCAAAATCTCAACAATTTATAGACTGAATTTTTGATGGCTTGTCCTTGATTATTGCTGAAAATCTCCAGTTGCACCATCTCCCAGGAAGCTGGTTCCCTTTGTGTTTAGCTTTAGATCCACACTTTCCAGATGAACAAGATATTTGAACGTAATCTGCTCTCCTTTTCTCAGGCTATTGTGAAGCAGACATTAATTGTAAAAAAAAAAAAAAGAGATAACTATGAATTTTGTGCTAATTCAGTTTTTGACATTTATTTTTCATGACAGTGCAATCATCTGAGAATGAAGATTCTCATTCCAAAGTGAGTCAGCCATCGTGTAATATCAAGAGAGATGATTAAAAGTGCCTCCATGTCAAACTTCTATAAGTGAATGCTATTTGGTGTGAATAACAAATATACATTTTGAAAAATGTTAAATATAAAATTACATTCTTGAACATTAAAAGTGACCTCAGAATGCTATAAGAAATCAAATATGAATTATGACTGACAGAGAGAGTTGAAATAATTCAGGAAATTCATCTACACAACTTTGCGCCTCAAGCAGTCAGTCGTATGTCGGCACATGTCACTAAACCGTCAAGGATCTGATCACTTCATATACAATGTAAATACTACTGAACATGCCCAAACGGAGTCCTTAGAGGGTGATTTTGTGCAGTGGACACACATATAAAGCGTACACATTTCTTCACAGAATGACTCATTTTGATTTGCAAAAATCATAAAACCAAGCATCAACTCTTTTATTTTGATCTTTCAGAAAAAAAGGTGAGGAAACAATGTATTTTTCCCTGAAGACAAGAAGATCTGCTGAGAAATCATTAAAGCCTTGGAAATGGTTAAAATCCACAGCATCAAACCTCCAGGTTGCTACACATCCAAGAAGCACGCTTGTCCATATCACAAGTGAAATTAACGTCGCGTTTGTGAAATATCAGTGTCATTGACTCTCTGAACTTTAGTGATAAATCTACGTGAGTAATAAATTCTGAGGTATTTAACACATTCTGTGTGATATAAAAGGCTAGTTTATATTTGTGATTGGCTATATTACTCCAGTAATTTTCTAGTCCATGCAACAACCACACCCTTAAAGCTAACCTGCTGTATTTTGATCAAACTCAATTTGCCAAACAATTCACCACCTCAGTTAAATGATATTTACTGTATGTGTGTGTGTGTGTTCGCGCACACACAGCCGTCCTCAAAGGATCATAAATGAAAATGTTCAAAAGATACGGTTGATACAGAGTAATTCCACATGATAAAATTAAGAAACATCTGTGCTAATGTTAGACTATTAGGTAAATAAAAATGTATGCCTGCTAAAGCTGAATGTTTTGATGAGATCATAATGCCTAGATGTTTAAAGTCAATGAATTTTATTACTAGGATTTTAGCTTTATGTGAGTGTGGGGGGTGACGTGTCATATTTCGGTAGATGGGGGAGTAGTCTGGGGGAAAAGGCCCACAATTTTACAGGCAGGCAATACATTCATCTTTTGTAATAATTAAATAAAAACACAGAGCTACAATGCTATTCCTTTCTTTAGGGGGAAAAACCTGACTCTTGTCAGGTAAGCTGCTTGGCAAATAGTAAGTTTAATTCCTAACACCCACACGAGGCCCAAGAATAGTTGGATTAACAACTCCAGTGTCATGCTGTCAGCTGCTGTTTATTTAAATTAAAATGTCACCATCCAGAAATAAATTAGGAAGTTGAAAAATGATAAAAATTTTTAAACATACAGTACTTCGGCACCTTGTTAAAATAAATCTATTACATTGTGATTTTGTAGAATTTTACATAGGCTATTTCCATTTTGACATTCAGAGTATAGCAGGTTCTTATTTTTGTTCTTCTTGTTTCTTTAACTCTTCCTCCTTCCTAGCCTCTCCCTCTGTTTCTTTCCTCTTTCTTTCTTTTCCTTCCCTTCTTCACTCCCTCCCATCCTTCCTCTTCCTTGCTTCCTTCTTTCCTTCTTTCCTTCCTTCCTTCCTGGCTGCCTTTCCTTCTTCATTGCTTCCTTCTTTGCCTCATTCCTTCCTTTTTTTCTTCTCTTTCTGTAATTCCATCATTTTTTTCCTTTCTATTTATCTTTTGGTCTTTTTCTTTGTCTTCATTATCCTTATCTAAGCTACAATGAGGCAGGTGAAAACAAATGTCCCGTCAGAAATATCCCAATAATGTCCCACAGTTATTAGCTATTTTACATGCATGTCTAAAATGTGTTTTTCACCTTATGTTTATCTAAATATTACCTACGTATGTACAGATTTAACTAGTCACATCCCATAACTTCTGGTGAACTACCAGTCTTGGGGTCCACTGTAATGTGCTATTCATATGATTAATAGAAACAGAAAATCCCCTCCCCATGAGCTTTTCAGCTGCTTCCTGTCATATGAAGGTTAAGATTTAGGCCCGATTCTAAGAAAATCTCCAGTAAATCATTCATATCCAAATATATTTTTAGGTAGTGATTTGGCTCTGGGTTCGTGGCATAGCAGGTTTTTCAACTTTTAGGAGCCAGTTTGGTCACAAGTAGGAAGAGGATTAACATTGAGGAGGAAAACTAGTCCCTTTCTGCTTCCATCTGGCTGCGTTTCTCGCCTGTGACTTTGCAGATCATAAATGATGCAAATGCACACTATAATGCAGGTTAATTAAATATGAGACAGTGGTATACAAACATATTCAGCATTAACAACATGGAGATATTTACTTGGCCGGGTTTTCCATTTTCACATAAAAATGCCTCATATTCGGATGCGAATTCAGGGGCGTTGTCATTGACATCCAGGACTTTAATAGCAACAGGTACTCGTGATATCTGACTGTGGTTCCCTATGGGAAGGAAAAAATAACATCAGCATTGCGGGCATTTCATTTTTACGTGCAACTCAACTTTTCCTTTGTGTATTTATTTCCATTTCCCTTAATCAGGATGCTCTCAACATGGTGATTATGGAGTCTGACCACTCGATAAGGAAAAAGAGCAAGTGTTGGACTACTTTAAATACCTAAATTATTATTTCAAACAACAATTGCTGGAGTTTAATTTGAAAAATACTGTATCTAAATAAATGACAAAAAGGTTTCCCTGATGAAGCAAGCTTTATTTGATTGGTTTATTCCATTATTTAAAAGAAAAAATGTTGCAGGCAACAAAGATTTATATCTTTGCTTATTGTAGGTAGGAAACAACCCATTTTGAACTACCACTTGTCTGTCTGTCTATCTGTCTATCTACCTATCGATCTATGAGATGAACACAAAAAACCCACAGTAAGGCCAGAACTAAATCACTCGTTGAGAAGAGGACCTTAATAATACAACAGAGATAAAATTAAAGATGGGAAATCGCAAAAAATTTGTAAGTCTAATGTTTCCTTCACAATTTATCTTGGGATAATTTTAGATAAGGCCAGCCCAAATTATTTTAATCTTGTCATTTTCGTAAAGATTTTTAGTATCGTACATGGGTAATAATCTAATCTCTTTAGGTCAGTTCTTATACTGGAAATTCAAAGTATGCCCTAATCTATAGGTTTGCTTTTAAATTTAAAAATTACATATATATGTATACATATACATATACACATACACATACACACATACATACATACACACAGATCTGCTCCATTAAAATAATGCTGACTTGAACCACGTTATGATGTTTCACCTGTGACACATACAATATAGTATGACTCTGGCTGTCCCATGTAATAATCTTGATCTGCTGTAAATTATACCGAATGCATTGGAGATAGGGAATTATTTATCTGTGTTTCTGGGGCACTGAATATTCATAAATAAGCCAAGAGGGGAAAAAAAAGTTCGGCTTTTGTATATGAACAGACTTGCATTTGCTATATTAAACCTTTTATTCTGACAATCAATGTAAGTTCAGATTTCTAAAAACTTTCAGATACCTTGTTTATTAAAGATAAAAATAATCTCTAAGGCACAAAACAAAAAATTGTAGCTCTGCTATACATTTAAGGTTGTTTAACCCTGCTTGATACACCTTGAAATTTGAATTTAATTAATTGCTCTGGTTACTTTCTAATGTTATAAATTGGTTAACTATGAATGGGTGAATTTTTATCACTTTAGTGATGGAATATAACCCACTTCCAAAAAATCAAATTGATGGCATCACATGTAGCATTCTTTTTCTTCTGCTCCTTTATGTCTAATGAATTGACTCATTCTTCACTACAGAGAAAATATGTACTTCCCTAGTTTTGATAGATTGAAAACTACACAACGTATAACACATGTCTCTAAGACAAAGAGCTGACATTTTCTGCTTTTCTACTCAACAAAACTGTGCAAAGGTTAAATTTAATTAGGATATAGTTATGTCCTTAAAAGTTTATATCTCTTTTCTGCTCTGACTAGGAGCTTAATAGCAGCACTTGGAAAATAAAAAGAAGTAAAGTGTATTCCATAAACAAAATTTGGAGCCCTGTCTTTGCATTCTACCACCTACACGATCCTTAGTAAGTTGTTTAAGCTCATTTTATTTGTAAGGAAATGGAAACTCAAGAACTTAGCTCTTTATTTATGGAATTATTATAAACACTATATGAGAAAATACAATAGTGCTCACAAAGTACCGAGCACATATTCAAGGGCATTGTATCCACTGTCTTCAGAGTTTGTCAGCATAAACAGTACCATGCTCATTAAGTGTCCATGCCTCTATGCTGGGCAACACATTTCACATAATCATATTTTATTCAATCCTCACAAAACAGAATTAAAATTGGTAATGGTATTTCTATAGTTTAAATGTGAAAACTGATACTTAAAAGTATTACATACCTTCATCAGAATTGCTGAGTTAAAACCTAACTCTGAAATGCAGTTTTGGCTTTTCAAATAGGATCTATTTTTACAGGAAGTCATATGTATAAATGAATGTAAGCAACCAATCATTACCATTTGCTCAAATGTTTACGTGTTTATTATAAATATTTACCTCAAGGTTGACCAATATTTGAAAATTGTTTCCAAATATCAGGCTGAATATATCTAATGGATTGTAGCACTATCAATATTCTGAAAATTGCACTTATAATTTAAAACCTACCCAAGACACTGCACCATCATCTTCTTATAATAATGCTCACATACCATTTCTTCCTAGCAAAGTCCCTTTACTTCATTAAATTTCTTTCATAATTCTCTGTATTTTGACTTTAAGAACTGTTGGCTTCCCATTTATTTCGACATCACTTTTTTCTTCTTCATGTTATATGTCAATCCTTGCGTATATAAATAACTACAGAGAATTTCTATTAGACAACTTTATATTTAACCATTCAATTAATAAATAACCAACAATCAAACTAGACAAAATGCATGGAACATAATAAGTTGAAAAATATATATACAGTCTAAGAAAATGGAAAATATAAGGAAACGCTATCATACACTTTATACAGTATCTTGCTGCTTCTGAGGAGAAGAAAATGCTAAATTTATTGAATCAGATTCTAGAACAACGATTGAACCAAGTCTATCAATATGATATTCATTGTATTTCCTTTCTCTTACATGTTCCCACATATGGGTGTGTGCAAACACAGACACACCACACACACACACAAAACATGTATACACAGATTTTCTTCACACTATTATAGTAAATAATAATTATATCAAGGTCTATGTTCTCATTTTTCACTCTTTTCTTACTTTTGCAGTTGCTATAAATTGCAAATATCTCCTAATCCTAGATGACCAGCAGGGAGTTAAATTCAAGCATGAAAGACAGAAAAGCTACACAAGCTCATTTTGGGGGTATATTTCAGCATAAGTAATGAGTCTTTTCTCATATGTAATATCAGGGGAAGGGTGGTATTTACTCCAGAGACCTGGAAAAATATAATTTAATATATTTTGTTAGAATCATGGTAAGATCGGGAAGCTATCAATTAATGTTGTTGGGAGATGATGAATGACAAATGATATTCTTCCAACAAATCATATTTTATTCTCCAGCATCCTCTACAAGCAAATAATTGCTTTCAATGTAATGAACAATGGACATTATGCAAATTTTTTGTTTACTTCTTTAGTGTGGTTTATTAGAAACTCTAAAGTTGGAATGTGTCTTTCACAAATGTCAAAAAAAATCATGATATACATTTTACATATTATGTTTAACCCAAATTCAACTTATTTCCCACTTACTAATTACAGAAATTTACTGCATTAATGTTTTACTCAGTTGCATCGCATATCTTCTTAAGTGTTTGCTCTCTGTTCTTACCCCCAGTCCTCCTCCTCCTCCTTCTCCTTCATGTGTGTGTTGCTGGAGACAGAACTAGGGCTTTGTGCATGGTAGGCAGGCACTCTACCACTGAATTACACCCCCATCAGTTTTTGATTTCCATTTACTATTTTATAGTATTTTTCCTTAAAAATTAAAAGAAAAACTAAACTGTTCTTACTGTAATATAGAGTGATATGCTTAGAGTATATCCAGATGGTTAGAATTTCTAGTTTTGCTTTCCACGTAAAAGACATTGGACAGTTAAACCAAACTAAGAATAACTTAATTCTTCTCCTTCACAATTAATTATTAATTCCTTGCTGTGCCTCAAGATTTAGCCAAAGCTACATCATCAAGGGGTGTAGGGAAGCTTTTTAACACGTAATTAAGATTTGTTTGTTGGTTTCCTTGGCATTTTTGAATTCTATTTTTCTTTCTTTTTGTTTTTTTGAGAGAGGGTCTCACTATACACAGGCTGGCCTTGAACTCGCAGCAATCCTGCCTCTGCTTCCCAAGTTCTGGGATTACAGCAGTGTGCTACCACGCCTGGCTTCTTTCTGTTTTTGTACATAGTTTTTATTTGTTTAGATTTATGGCATAACAATGTGAGAAATGTCACGGACTAAGTCCATTGAAAAAGTAGTGAAAATTACCGAGTTTTAAATTTCATCTCTGGAAAATGTCTTAAGGGCATAGCAAATAAAGAAAAAATTGTTTAACAAAATATACTAAAATGGGCTGGGGATTTAGCTCAGTGGTTAAAGTGCCTGCCTTGCAAGCACAAGGGCTGGAGTTCAATTCCCCAGCACCAAAAAAAAAAAAAAAAAAAAAAAAAAAAAAAAACAAAAAAAAAAAAAAAAAAAAAAAAAAAAAAAAAAAAAGCCAGACAAAATATACTAAAATGTAATAAAGGAGTCTGTCATATAAGTAACATAATCTGTTTACTCTTTCCACGTACAGGTTAGGTGAGGTAGAAAACCCACTGCAGACCAGTACAATCTAAAACAAACTGCACCTTCTCTGCCAAGCTGCAATTTCAGAGCTATCTACCCACAAGAGGGAGGGGAAGGATATTAGCATTTCTCATTCTAGCCTACTCCCAGATTCTGGGGGTAAAGAGAGGTACGGTGCTGTCCACCAAGTGTCAACTCTTAGAACAATCTTGGGCTGACTGCCACCGAGAATACTGGGTTCTGATCACCCTTGTCACAGGTGATAAGGAAGTTTTATGCCAGGGGAGGTGAACCAAGGAAACCAGGCCCACCACTTCCCCCTTTTCTCAACAATATGAGCTCCCAAACAGGGCAATATGGTTTGGATATGGCTCTAGAGTCCTCTTGGCTTCATGTGTTGAGATGTATTTCCTATTTTGAGGTATCAAGAGAATTTAAATGGGCACGGTAACGCATGCCAGTAACCTGAGCTACTTAGGAGGCTGAGGGAAGTATGCAGCAAGTTTGAATCCAGCCTGGGAAACACAGAGGGAAATCATCTCAAAATTTAAAAATACAAAAGAGGTCTTGAGATGAAGCTGAGCACATCCTGGGTAGCGGGAAATCATCTGTAAACATGTAAAGTTAACCTGAATATAGCGTTCAGACTTATGGTTTTTGGAAAGTGATTAGGTTTAGATAAAATCATGAGGGTGGAGCCTCCATAACTGTATCCTGCTGGATTTATAAGAGGGAAAGAGTTCACACAGACACACGCACACTTTTTATCTATTGCCTTTTGAGGCTTTACATTGAATCTCCAGAAGTATGCACTAAATAAAGTTATTTTCTTTATAAGTTATCTTGCTTTAGCTATTGCATTACAGTAAGACCATGAGGACTGATGAACAGTATATAATTTACAATGATGTTCTGGAGCCGGGACACAGAGACTCCTCCTGAGAGGAGAGATAAGCAGGCTATCATGTAGAGCATTTTGGCTCCCTAGTGAAGGCAAAGAACACAGACAGCGTGATGTTGAAGTGTAAGAGGGGCTCAAAACAGTGCAGGAATCTGCTATGCAAGGACAATGGGAGAATATTGATCAGTTTGGTTGATCAATTGGAGATATAGACTAAACTGTAGTTTGCCTAGTTGTGAAGAAAACTGAGGAAAGACTTACCCAGTAGGAGTAAGGAGTAATAACAAATCCCAAACATTTCCCCTAGAAACAGTCCCTTAAAAAAACCCTCGGTTTGAATGGATTAGTGTGTGGAGCAAGTTATCAATCAAGCCAATGTTGAAAAACCTGGAGCAATCAACTGTCAATTTGTAAAGGCTAATAGGAAGATTTTCCCAGAGAGCCCTGCCAAAGGCAATCTTAGCAGGTTATTTGTGGAGATGCCCAAGACCATGCCTCCTGAATAGAAAGAAAGAGGGCTCGTGTTGGAGGAGGAAATATACTTCACTGAAGTAAGCCAGCAAGTCACTAAAAAATAAGTAAATAAACAAATACGTGAATAATAATACCAGTCAGAGATTGCTATACTTCATTATCCAAAATGTTCACTTTTCAACAAAAATTAAATATACTGAAGTAAGCAAACAAGCAAACAGAAAAGTATGACCACAAAAGTTAAAAGTACACACCACAAAAGGTAAAAAAAAAATAGCATGTGAAAATGATTATATGTCAGATCTAACTAAGAGTGCAAAGTAGTCATTAAAAATATGTTCATAGTACTAAAGTGAGTCATAAGTAAGAAAATAAATGTCTGAAGACTATTCAAATCAAATAGAAAATACCATAAAGTAGGTAAGAATTAGCATTTTAAAAAAGAAAATAATACCTCTGAAGTTTAAAAGTAGCATGACTAAAGTGAAAACTTATTAGAGGGCCTGAAAAGTATATTTGAACTGGAACAAAAAAAAATTAATGAATCTGAAAATTAGACAAACAGAGATTGTGCAATACAAGGAATGGAGAGGAATAAAAAGAGCTTTAGAGAAATATGGGACAATATTAAATGCCCTCACATGTGCATAATGGGAAGAAAAGAAGAGGAGAGAAAAAGATGAGGAGGAAACATATTCCAACAAATAATGCTTGAAAACTTTCCAAGTTTATCAGAAATACCAGTGTACATATTCTGAAATTCCTCCAACAAACTCCAAGTAGGCACAACACAAAAAGATTCACAGAAACCTAACATTAAAAATGCTAAAAATGAAGGGCGAGGACATTTTGAAAACAAGAAAGAAGGCAAAACCAAAGAAACAACCAACAAAAACTCTTCACCAGGAATCCCAATGAGACTAGCAGCATATTTCTCATCAGAAATTATGGAGACAACAAGACACTGAGAGAGGGGATCAAAGTAATCAAAGGGGGGAAAAAAACTCAACAAAGAATTCTTTATTCACCAAAACTACCTGTAAATAATGAAATTGAGATAAATTTAAATTTTCAGATAAATAAAAATTTTAAAAATCTCTTGCTAGGATTCCTCCCACAAGAAAAGGTAAAGGGATTTCTGATTTATTCTTCAGTTAAAAACCGGACCTCATATAATAATTAAAATCGACATAAAAACAGAAATGATAATTATGCAATTACAAAATATTTTTCTAAATATATACTTATTTCCTTTTCTTCTTTTATTTTTAAAAGAAATTGTGTAAAATATATGGACACAAATGTATGCATACACATATAAGTACACAGTTGGATTTCCACACCTGAGGGTCCATATCTGCAGTTTCAACTACCTCAAACGGAATGTATCTGACAAAAAGGAATTATATCTATACTGAACATGAATAGAGTTTCTTTTGTTCATTACTATTCCCTAACAATACGGAATAACAACTATCTATATGATGTACACTGCGTTAAGTATTATAAGTAATCAACACATGACTTAAATTATACTAGAGGAAGTACATAGGTAACACATAAACCCTATATCATTTTTACATGAAATTTTGAACGTGTGTGGATTTTGCGATCCAAGGGAATTCCTGGGGTCTTTCCCTTGGATACTGAGACACAACTGTAAACATATAGAAATATATTTGCTACTAATAGCAAAAATGTGATGGCTGGTTACAAAAGTGTATTGGGATGAGGAAATGATGACAGGCGATTATTCAAATCCACAACAGAAAACAAAGAAAGCAGAAATAATACCTAAGTAGGAGAAAAGCTGTCTTCTTTTTTTCACAGTCCACAAAAGAAGCATAGTTCTGTGAGAGTCATGACAATATAATGTGAGTTTGTAACACTTATGTGTATGTCATCAGTAACTTGAAAGAGGGTCCAAAAGTAATACAGCTGTGTATGAATAGTGCATTTTATTTATATACTTGAATTAAGATTGCACAAATATAAAGTTGGTAAGTTAAATGTATATGGTAAGTCCTAGAAAAACCACTAAAGATATAACTCTAGCAGTCACGGGTGGAGTCGCAGGAGGTAGACTGAGAATCATCCCTTTTAAAGAAGGCACTAGGAACCTTCTGGCTGTGATTTATCAGTCCTGTACTTAGGAAGCAGCTTGTATTTTGTGCTTAGCTTGTTTCTAACTCCTGAGACAGGCACGATTTTTGTCTTCTGTGTTTAATTCCTACTATCCTTGTAGGGCCATTTTACAGAGTTTTTAGAGCAATTCTGTCTAGACTGGCTCCTGGCCATTCCTACTATTAAAGAGGTAGGTCTTTCTGCTTCTCTAAGGCAGCCCTTCTTTTAAGGCCCATTACAGATCCCATTTTCTTTAGAAAATTTCTTAGGGTCAGCATCTCTCTCTGTCTCTGTCTCTCTCTCTGTTTCTCTGTCTCTCTCTGTCTCTCTCTGTCTCTGTCTTTCTCTCCCCTCCCTCTTTCTCCCTCTCATTCTCTGTGTCTTCACAGGAGTCGTTTCATAGTAAACACTTGCTATGAGATTTAGAGTATACCCAAGTAATCTAGGATGATCTCATTTCAAGATCTTGAACTTAGTGATATCCGGAAAGACTTTTCCCCAAATGTGACAGTGACGCGTTTCTGGGGGTAGAACTTGAACATGTGTTTGTGGGAGTCACATTTTGACCCACTGAATTCTCTCTGAAGCTGGGACATTCATGATGAACTAGAATGATACAATCACAAATATACCCCTTTCCTAGAAAACTGAGGTAAGTGAAATACATTTCATTGCATATAATATAAATATATTTCTTCCAAATATTACACGCCATAAACTCAAGGAGGTTAAATAATCTGAAACTCTATTCTGAGAATATTGATAAAATCTTTGTTATTCATTCATTTATTAATTCATCATTCTTCTATTTAGTCATTCACAAATAATTACGTTTCCCAGGTACTGGGACAAATCTCCTGTAACCAAATAGTCTACATTACTGTGGTGGACTTATTGTGGCGCACTTGAGCAGGAACGCCCAGCTGGATTGAGCTGGTGTGGTTCTGGGCATAGAGGATCCACCTGAGGACTGTTGCTGACACGACATAAAAGAGAACGAGAGTGGAAGACAGTGGCTGACTGTTTTCCAAGAGAAGCTCTATTGTGGCTGGTTTCCCTGAAGTGAACTTGGCTGTTCTCATTGCAGAAGGAGCTCGGGGCCTTGTTGTCGTCGGCCTTGTTGTCCCGAGCTGTTTGCTTCGGGAGAGCTCTGATCTTCATCTCTGCTGTGAGCATCATATCCTGGCCCCAATTTAGATTTTAGTGCAGACACAGACATACACAGGACATTGCCATGGGCTCCCAGCCCTTGATTGGATCTTTCGAGTCTCCAGTGCATAGATAGACATTCTGCATTCTTCCTGCATTTGGCTTGTGAGGGTGGATGTTGTAACTTGTATTTGTCTTGTATTAAATCTGCTCTCTTGCAAACCATTGACTCTAGAAAAGTACCTAATACAATTACGCAGAGAGAGACTACTTTATAATATTTTGTTTATACCTTACCATCCTACAAATAATTCCTTAGAGAATGAGCTTTCATTTGCCTTACATAACACATAAAAGTAGTCTATGTAAAAAAATAAATAAATAAGGTAGATAAGCATTCAAGTTAAAGTCAGCAAATGTGACAAAATATAAAGGCCCAGAGGTTATCATTCAAAATTCAGTATGTTCAATGTTGGCAATGTCCAGAGACAGGACTGGTGGTGAAGTGAGAACAGAAAGATGTTGGGACCAATCAGGAAGTCTCGCTTCATATGCTAATGAGTATGAGACATGCACCCATTTAGTGAAAAAGCCATTGTTACTTAGGATCTGAGTTATGATTTTTAATAATAGCATAAAGCACACCGGAAGTTAGCATTTGTTTTGTTCCATTTCCTTAAGCATATAACTAACTACCTTAGATATATGAATATCCAGAAATATCCCTTGATACTGCCAAAGCAGGGAGAAAATCACTAAAGCAAAATAAAGCACACAAACATGAAACTGTTGTCCAATATCCCCCGAGCATCCCCGAAATATGTTATCTTTACATCAGATGAATACACATGATTGAAATTACAACTTATCTTTTTCAGCAGAAGTGTCATATTTAAATACTGAAGATTCACTCTTATCTAAATTAATGAAATGATAGCAGTCCAAATTTTAAAGATATTATAGAGTAATAGAATTAATCAGTTAAGCTTCCGAGGAAATTATTCATGTCCTTTGTGACTAGCCCCAAAATGTTTGCCTTTCATCTTATATACAAACATTAAATATAAAGATATTATAATTAGAACCTTGATTAGCATTCATTAAAGATTAATTTTCTACACACAAGAGATGGGACAAAGGGGTCTGGAAGGAAAAGCCCATTTCGATTGGCCACGAAAGTCAAGCTGTTTTCACATGTGATGGAAGAAAAGGCTGAAATGGCATCTTGTACAAACAACTTCTTGAGTTCTACCATTTGAGTTGTAGTGACTTCCTGTCACCTCTCTGTCACACAGTCTCATGAATTGCCCATTAATTTTGCCCTTTTATAATCAAAGGTAATGGAAAGCTGCCAAGTGTAAGTTACTAGGGAATTTGCTTCTAACTGGTTTCCATGAGCTGCTGTTTTTGCAGGCATCAACTGCAATAAATAGGCTCGTCTTTTCAGACTCCAAGAAAGAAAATGAATTGACAAATTTAGATATACTGGTGGGGTTTAATAAATAATTCTGGAGCTTTCTACAAGTAGAATGGGAGTATGCCATGAGCAGTAAATTACAGTCGATGGGAGGAATGAGAAATACGAGAATTTATAATTGAAAAGAGGATGTGAGGAGCAGTGGAAGTTCAGAAAATAGGATGTGAACTGAATATATGACAGAAAAGATAGCAACTTGGGAAGTTTAAAATAAAACTGACTGGCGTTTGAAAGAAGATCTTGAAAAATAGTTTCAGAAGTAGGTTTAAACTCTCCAATGACTAAAGACAAAACTACTGAGATACATTTTTCCCATACTTGGTATAATTTCTAAATAACTAGTGATGGTTTACCAACCCATTGGAAATTAGTTTGGGAACAACGTAGAATATAGCTAACTAAAGGATGTTGTCAGGGTATGGATACTACATGGGGTATGTTCAATAGGTTTTTCTCTGTATAGTATTATTGTTTTAAGTATAACCTTTACTCTGGTGTGGTAACTATGGTGATACACTGGTTCAAACACAGGCTTTGGCACCATCAAATACCTGTCAAGAAATTTAGATCCTCTATTGTACATAGAGGAGGCAAATGACCACTAGAATTTTAATAATTTTTGATTACAGAATTATAAAAACTCTAGCATGCCAAACAGTATACATAGGAGTCACTCTATTTTATGAAATGAAATCGCAGTCATACAGGCAGATTACTTTGTTTTAAATTAGAACTTTAATGAGAGAGGGGCTTTAGCATCTAATGAATAACACTTATTGATTGTAGATTTTCTAAGAACAAGGAATCAGTC
>PVJO010025020.1:0-23401 GCA_004026905.1 Hystrix cristata
GTATACAGTCAGTTGGCCATTGCCACTTAAAGTCCCTCTCTTTCTGGAGCAGAAGACATCTGAGTGTGACTAGTTGTTGCCTTCCGAAGACAATCCTGCTGCTGCACCCAAGTGTGGTCAGGCACAAAAAGGCCAAGAAATCATCTGAAGAGTGCCAAACTCTGGGAAAATCATATGCCCACTTTACTTAAATGCTACAGAAGTCTGAGGTGATACAATAGGAGACATCAAGGATTGGTGTCATTCCCAGGCTAGCTGCTGCTGTTTTTATCCAGCACCAAGGGATCCAGGGAGAATCCTGGGTATGCTTATCTTTTGTTGTTGTTGTTGTTGAGACAGGGTCTTGCTCTGTAGTTCAGGCTGGTTTTGAGCTCACTGTGCAGCCCAGGCTGGCCTCGAATTCTTGGTGATCCTCCTGGCTCTACCTCCTGAGTGCTGGGATTACAGGCATGAGCCACTAGGGTTGACTGGGTGTGCTTATCTAGATGTCCCATTTTTGTGCTTGTTTTTCCATTCTTTGTGTGTGTGTGTGTGTGTGTGTGTGTGTGTGTGTGGTATTGAGGACTGAACTCAGAGCATTCACACTAAGCTACATACCCAGGCCTTTTAAAAAGTTTTATTTTGAGACAGCCTCTTGCTAAGTTACTAAATTGCCCAGGCTGGTCTCACACTTGAGATCCTCCTGCCTCAGTCTTCCAGAGTGCTAGAATTACAGACATGTGTCACCCCACCTGACTCTTTTTCCCTTCCCTTTTCATTGAGAAAATAAATGACTTTACATACAATGTAAAGGTTATTTGTGGGACCTTCTGCTACTATCAGAGTAGTAGAAAAAGGTGAAAAATTTGGGTCCACAGTGAAGGGGAAAATAATCAAAAGGGCCAGCCAGGATTATGATTGTAGATCTTTCTTAGATCTGCCTGTTTGAGACAGAGGATCCAGAGGGGCAACCTGGCTGACCTGGAGAGTGCATCAGCTAGGAGCCTTTATAAAACAGGGAAGTAAAGCTGCCCAAGACATCTGTCTAACTGTGACAGGCGGAAGTATAAAGTTAGTAGATGAAATTTTAGAACATCTTTGTGGACTAGGGGCAGGGAAAGACTATTTTATTATTATTATTATTATTATTAGCATATTCATAGTACACATTAAGGGGATTTATTGTTATATTTCCATACGTGCATATAACATTTGCTGATCACGCCCATCCTCCCTACAGCTGCTTTTTCCTTTCTCCTTTCCTCCCCCCAACACCAAGCTCAGTCCCTTGAAGTTCTTCAACTTTCAAGTCTTTTATTTCTTGTTAGTTGCCACATATGAGTGAAAACATGCAATACTTCTCTTTCTGAGTTTGGCTTATTTCATTTAACACATAGTCTTCAGTTCCATCTACTTCCCTGCAAATGACATGGTTTTTTTCTTCTTTATGGCTGAGTAATTCTCTGCTGTGTGTACACACCACATTTTCTTTATCCATTCACCTGTTAACTGGCATCTATTCTGGTTCCGTATCTTGGCTATTGTGAATAGTGCCACAATAACCATGAGTATCCACATATCTCTTTTGTATGCTGGATTTACTTCCTTTGCATCCTTACAGCATCTTGTGTGTGTGTGAGTGTGTGTGTGTGTGTGTGTGTGTGTGTGTGTGACAGCCATTCTAACTGGGGTGAGACAGAATCTCAGTATAGTTTTGATTTGTATGTCCCTGATGGCTACAGACACTGAGCATTTAAAAAAAATACATTTCTTAGGCATTTGTAGTTCTTCTTTTGTGAAATATCTATTCAGATCATCTGCCCATTTTTATTGGATTGCTTGTTCTTTTTTTCTGTTGCTTTTTAAATTCATTGTTTATTCAGGATATTATCTGTTGGACGAATAGGTAGCAACGATTTTCAGGGAGGGATCTTTTTTTATGACCAGTCTTAACAGCTAAAAATCAAATGGCAAAAACTGACTAACTCTATGAAAAAATTAGTGATTTGTCTTTAATGAAAGAAATTTCTACGACTCAGCAATACTCCTGAGGGGTGTATGTGTGTGTGTGTGTGTGTGTGTTTGTGTGTGTGTGCCCCCTACATAGGTCCATAAAGAGCACGTGTGACAGGATACTTCAGTGTTATTCAGTGCATTGAGGGAAATCAAGTCCTCCATGTTTGGGATGGGGAAATGTGGCAAATTCACACCATGGAATATTAGGCAAGAAACTCATACCATGGAACATGAGATGCCCCATAGACGGTAACATAGATGAAAGTTAAAATGCTACAGCTCAGTGAAAAAAGTACAAAAATAGAATGAAACAGAAAACTAAATACCATTTATATAAATTAAAATGAAAAATATATGTACATGAAGCAAAAATATCAGTTCGTGGGAACATACGCAAATGAAATAATACACATTAAATACCTTAGCATAAAACAGGGCTAGTAGTATGTTTTTGTAATTCAGGCTACTCAAGAGGCTGAGGCAGGAAAATTGCTTGAGCCTAGGAGTTCAAGGCCAACCTGAGCAACATAAAAAAAACCTCATCTTTAAATTAATTAATAAGAGAATAAAGAAGCAAACCCATTAGAATGATTTTCTAGTGACCAATGTCCACATACCAATCAGTTAATCAAGTAAGTGAGTAGGAGCTGCAGAGTAAGATGTGGAAATCTCAGGTTCCCTTCATTTCTCACTCTTATCATCACAATCTTATCCTGCCTAATTTATTTCTTCTTGATGAAAGCTGGCCTCCAAAAATGTAATTAAATTGAAGCAATCTCCTGACAGTTCTTCATTTCTTGCACAATTTCATGTGAAAATATCTTTCTCCCAT
Organism: Hystrix cristata; assembly: GCA_004026905.1. Taxonomy (NCBI): domain Eukaryota; kingdom Metazoa; phylum Chordata; class Mammalia; order Rodentia; family Hystricidae; genus Hystrix; species Hystrix cristata. The sequence continues at coordinate 2,828 of PVJO010025020.1, forward strand.
TTTTAGTTCTGATGATTTCCTGTTATTATAGTCAAACCTGACAACAATTTAGTGATAAAAATGCTAGGTATAGAGTTGATATCACTATTTCTGATTGGAAGAAATTGTGGAAAATTAGCTCACTTTTCTTTCTTTCTTTCTTTTTTTTTTTTTCTTTTTGAAACAGGTCTATGTAGCCCAGTCTGGCCTCAGACTCATGATCCTTCTGCCTCAGCCACCTGAGTTGTAGGATTGCAGGCATCTGCCGCCATGTCCAGGTAGTACAGTTAGAAACAGTACAGTTACATTCAACTGTAAACAGCACCCTATGGATATTCCTGCTTCCATTATCCTAAGAGAGGTACAGAGTAAGGTAACAAAAGCCTAAGAGATTGCCATGCCCTAGGTGGCAGCCACTGGCCCCAAGAGAGAGTCAGTGGGAAGGAGGCACTCTGAAGTCAAGGTGTCTGGTCTTTAAACGTGAAAAACCTGAATTATTGGCCCATTTTCTCCCTTTTCGCCTTTTCCTGTTGCTACTGTTACCTTTCTCATGATCTTCAATAAACATAGCTGCTTACTACTTGGTAGTAAGCAGCTAGGTACACTCGGCACTAGGTACACTTGGCAATTCTTTCCTTGCCATACTCAAGAACCTGGACAATTACCGGCCTATTCAACTGTAACACAGCTACAAGCTTACATTTATAGTAACAACTAGGAAATCCTTTGTTTTATACAAGGTCTAACTTAGTGCCTGTGCAAACAGCTGTCTTCTGAGAGTGAGAAAGAAATGCTTCCCTTTGTGGAGCTAAAGATCCAGAGCCATCACACATCCTAGATTATGGGAAGTGCAAATATAACACAAAGACGGAGGCAAGATCAGAGGTTTAGTCAAGGGATGAGCTGTTCAGCGAGAAGCCCCTCTTCTTCTCTAAAGCTAGCCTGCCATGTGAGAGGGGTCACTTTCAGAGTAACCCCCCACACTGGACTTACAGCTTGCCGTAACTGTGGTTTCTCCTGAGGCTGGTGCTGCCGATCCCCTGTTGGTTGCTAGGGCTGTTGACCCCTGAGGCTCACCTTTGAGCCGAATTGGGTTCTGCTCTTCCCTAGAAACCAGAGTTGGAGTTGCAGACTGCTTTGCTCTTTCTCTACAATGCCTTTCTGTTTCTCCGATTTCTGTCTTTTCTGTCACCTCTTTCTTGATTCCTAGAGCTCTACTTCTTTTTCTCTTTGCCGAATAGCTGTTTTCCGGCTGTCTGGATTTCAGATCACAGACAGGCTGTGATTGGTGCCTGCAACTACTCTTGACTTTTCCTTTAGTTCTTGTTATAGTAATCATTTAGATCAACATGTTGGAAATAAGAATTCTGGATTCTTGACTTGGTTCTATTTATTTATGATTAATTCTTAAAATGTGTTTGGATCTGAGTTTATCAGTAGAAGAAGAACACAAAAGATAGAACTTTCTCTCCATAGTCTAACATCTTTGAAGAATAATACAGTTTTTCTCTGCAGGTTTTACTTTCAGAGCCATCATGACCATCCAGAAGAGTTCATATAATGTAGAAGTGTTAATGCTAAAATATGTTGAAGTTCTTTAGATAGGAAAGAGCTCTGCTCATTGAAGGTTAGACAAGTTGGTTTATACATTTGGACTTTGAGAAACTGAAGTGCAAATGTGTAAAGTAGAAGCTGGAAGTACAAACACAATGATAAGAAAACATCAATAGTACTTGAAAAATGTCTTGGCCCTCAGCCTTTGGGTCACTGTCAACAATTCTTGAGTCTGTATTTGGAATAAGAGTATTTAACAACTTGATAAGGTTTTAGGAAGATGGTAAAAAAGCGAACACTAAATCTCTAAGATTAGAGGTAAGTAAAATGACAATTGATTTGAGTAATTTTATGTTTATTCTTGTGAACCCATTATCTTTATCAGCAAAAAGTCATACATGTTGAACCAGATTTTCTCATTTCAGTTTAAGAGATCCAAAGCCATTCTCTCTTCCACCTAGATTTATCCATGGTTACTATGGAGACGGCTCACTTTGTGTCAGGATTTGCATAGATGTCCCAGAAGGGCAAAAATGTTTGGGCTATTGAATTCCTTAAAGGCCCTGTGAGGTGAGCAGAGACCAAAAGCTGCTGACATGTTGCTTGAGGTGTGTCAGGGATGGATGTGTAGTGTGTCCTATTCACGATGACACCCTTCTTCACAATTGCTTTAACCTCATACACCACAGTGTCACCTGCTGTGCCGTCCTTCTAGTCATGGCTCTTTCTTTGATTTCAGGGAGAAATTGAGTTTATAAGCTGTACCCAAAAGGCTCAGAATTCAAAAGAACATGTACTTGTAATTTCCGCAAAAAGTTAATGTGGAGAGAACAGAAAGGAATTTAAAAAAAATGTACAGATGCCCAGGAAATCTGAGCTCTGTATCTTATCGGGTGGCCCTGGGTTGTTGTTTTCATGCTAAGACTTAAAGTTTCTGAAGTGTAAGTTTGGACTGGGCATCTCATCAATGTTCCCAAGCTTTCTGTGGAGTCTCTGTGTGTAGGGTTTATATATTCACTACTCAGAATTCCATCTGAGAAATTCCTGAGAATTATACTTGGGCAAAGCTGTGAAGGAATATTGCTTCCGGTTCCCAGGTATGTCTCAAATTCTGCCATCTAAAATGTTGTTCTATGACTATATTCTTTGACAGATAGTTACAAATGGGAGTAAAATAAATATTCATACCTTAGCAGTGGCTAATGATAGCTCAAAGAGAGGATGTATTTATATAATGGTAGTTGTTTAATAACTTGTTATAAAGGAAATTATTAATGAAAATTGAGTAATAATTCAATATTCTAGAGACAGGGAAACCTAAATAATGGCCTATGAGTCATAGAACTACTTGTGAACTGCTAGAGGATCTGGACCTCATCTAATTTCTTCTGACTTCTTAATGATTAGCAGATTGGAAGTACATAAATAAATGCTTGTTGAATAAACAAGTGGGGAACACCTCACATTTCAGATCATCGTTCTGTTTGTAACAGATTTACATTAAATCAAAAGATTTTTGCTTGTGGTTCCACTGCTGAACCTGGAACCAGGCTTTGAAGCCTCAAACTTATTACATCTATGCATTCTATGTCCTGTTCTTGTGAATTCTTTGTGACGTCTTCATATATTTGAATTTCCTTTTCTTTTCTCTTGTTCAGACTGGTAATTTCACTGCTGAATGAGTATACTAGTCTTTTAGTTGTTGAATAAAATTGTTGGGAATCTGTTGTTTTGGAATGAGCTCCTACACTAGGACCCAACAGACCAGAATGGAGTTTCTTGTGCTAAGTTTCACCTAATCAAACAGAATTTAGAAACTGGCCAGATTTTCAAAGCATATGAGATTCACAGCAACTAGTCCAAAGGGGTCCAGTCGAAGAGAACTTGCATGTTAAGAAAGTCCCTTTCTCCTCCCTTTGACTCTACAAGAAAAGTAACTTTGAAATAATTTTGTTTCTGCTTTTTTCAGCCTTTTACTTATAAAGCCCACCCTCTCTGTTTACTCATCAGAGCTTTATTTGGTCTTATAGATGGGATGTTGCCTGATTCATGAAGTATAGTAAAAGCTGATAGGCTCTTTAAAGTCAATTTTTTTGAACTTGTTCTTTGGCACAGCTGATTGTTTTGCTTTTAGAAGTTCCCACTCTAATACTGTAGTCTAGTATTATTAAACCACTCATCAACTGTACTACCCTTTGCACTAAAGCCTTTATCAATGGTCTATGACACACTGAATCCAGTTGAACTTCTTTCCCTGGCATAGAAAACCTTCCTGCTCTCACCTAGTCAAATATTCAGGGCTTATCTTCAAAACCTATATTCTTGACAATCTAGTTGTTTTACAACATTTCTTCATGCCTAAGGAAATGGCATGAGAAACTTGTATTAAATCATCGGGTTGGCTTCAGTGGCTGATGGTAATCATGTCTAGGGCGGGAACTGTGTCTGGTACCTCCGTGGAGATGCCCACCAGAGACGCCAAGTTCAGCTCTGCCATGGGCTCTTATGGCAGGAGGGGTGCAGGCTGCAGAACCTGGATGTGGAAAATGAATCCTGATGTGGGAACATAGGACGAGGGGATATGAAAGGATGAGTAAGGGACTGAAACTGGTGGGCAGGAGTGGAAAATTCCATACAGAAGGTACACTTCATCTGTTTCAGCTTCCTGGAAAGATCAGAACACCGTGAGCAATCCTGCTGTTTGCTGAATTGGTGAGATAGCAGCCTTGCAGACTGGCACGTAATTAGACAGAAATTCTGAACAGAGTTCAAACTAAAGTTAAGGACTGAGTTCAGGTGGGTGGAACCTACTGAAAAGTAGCACACAGGTTACCAGGTTGAGAGATGGGAGACGCTAACCCAGCTAATGACTAGCTTTCCTGGATTGGGGGTGAGGATGCTGCTATTGTCTGAATGTTTCCCAAAATTCATGTGTTGAAATTTAAACCTTAATGTGGCAGTATCAGAAGGCAGGGATTTTGGGAAGTGATTAAGTCAGGGGAGCTCTGCCTCATGAGTGAATGAATGCTTATGAAAGGGCTGAAGGGAATGACTTTAGGTACCCTTTTCTTCCTCTCAGTCGTGCTTACTTGAGGACACACTGTGTGAGGATATCCAGATGGTACCATCGATGAGTCATTTCCTTCAACAGACACTGTACCTGAGGGTGTCTTGATCTTGGACTTTCCAGACATCAGAACTGTGAGAAAATAAATTTATGAGCTTTAGGAATCACTCAGGCTCAGGTACTTCATTATAGCAGCACACATGGACTAAGATAACTCATTAGAATGAAAATTGGATTGTAGGGATTGCATGAGGCTAAGATCTCACCTACATGCAAAAATTGGTCTTAAAATTTCATAGACACGAAAGTAATATATCCCAGGTTCTGAGGAAGTTGGCCATTTTATTTATTTATTTTTATATATATATATATTTGTAGCTGAATCTTAAGAAAAATGTTGTTGTGATAATGCTACAGCTTTTTGCAGTCACACACCACAAGCCTAGTGAAAGGAGCTACTAACTCTAGAACCACAACCAGTGTCTATGACAGCTCTGATTTCAAACATACTATTGATTTTCCCTGAAATAGCATTCATATTTATGATTTACACCTTTATTTTTGATGCCCAAAATATAATTCTTTCTCTTACAATACCATTGCCTTGGAATTTTGTTTGAAAACAAATAGAACATTTCCTGTTCACCTCTCATTCTCTCCCACCTTTCTCATTGCTTAAGAATGTTCCTTTTGCACTTTGCTGGTCAGCTTTCAGGAGTCTGTCATAAGTGAGGCTTCCTGAAGGGCTGTGGAACCTAGAGGGGTAAGAATTCTCTTGTTTCAGCACAGTCTTTATTTGGGGGGTGTGGGGGGGTGCTGGGGATTGTACTCAGGGCCTTTTGCTTGCTAGGCAAGCGCTCTACCATTGAGCTAAATCCCCAGGCCCTCTCAGCACAATCTTAAGAAACTTTAAAATGTAAGAATTCAAATTTCACTTGAGAAGTTTTTATTTATCATGGAGGGAATATTGGGGAATATGAAATGATTGTCACTAAGAATAGCATATCTATTTCCCGGCTCCAAAAATTTTTTTCAAATCAAATATATACATTTGATACCTGCAAGTTTTGAATGTGCAAATATTGACTCAGTAGATGGATGAGGCCATGTCAAACATGCTGTTTTTTCCTCAAGGGTTGGGTCTATTATGACCCTGACTAAGGGTTATGTACTTATTCCTACTCAGCTGATGGATTTTCTAGAATGGTATGGTTTTCCTCCCTTGTCTCCAGAATATATAACATCTGTGGAAAATGCTAAACAGGTTTTTATCACCCTGGGTCTTCCTTTGAAAGTTCATTTATGGTCAAGTTTCAGTAGTTGGTCTTACCTCTGTAACTTCTTTGATGATCCCCACTGATGATTCAACTTGATAGTCTCCAAGTTCTTTTATTTATTTCATTTTAAATATTTCCCATTTGGGGATTTTGAAAATAAATTGCCCTTGTGTAAGTGAAGAACCTTGAGTACCAGAATTTCAAAATGCTTTCAGAATTAGTTCAGGAGATAAACAAATGAGAAAATGTACATTGAATCTTAAACTGTAAAGTAGTATACTTACATAAAATCATAAACTCTAATGCAGAGAACAGAGTTAGTTGTTTTTGAGTATGATGTACAAAGCAAGATTCTTATGGTTGAATCATTTACCGTACCAGGCAATATCAGGGAGTGCCAAGATTTAACAGTTAAAGTTTCTACCTTGAAAGTGAAGAGCAGGGAAATCATCAGTACAGCTTAACTTCATAACAGACCATAAAATCATCTTCAAAAATGTTAGTTGCATCATGATGCATTTTGATTTTTTTTTTTTTTGGTTTTTTTTGGGGGTGGTGGTGCTGGGGATTGAACTCAGGGCCTTGCACTTGCTAGGTGAGTGCTCTACCACTTGAGCTAAATCCCTAACACCTCACGATGCATTTTGAAACACATGATTTTGATCCATGCTGTATCTATGTTTTTGACATTAGATATGGATACAGGCTACTAACTTACTAAAACCTGCAGGAAACACCATCATCTGGAAACAGTTTGCCCACATGGGCCCCGATGGTTTTGAGAAGTGTCTCTAAGTGGACTCCAGTCCTTTCCGTCAGGGGAAGCAGCAATTGAGTAAAGGTTTTATCTGAGCCCTTGATTTCCTTGTACCTCTAGATCATAGGGACTGACACTGCAGGCAGTTGGCTATACCCTGCTTTATGCTTCTAAAGTACCTGTTGTCTTGAAGATCTTGGAGCCAAATATGTAACACAATAATCCATCTGGATTAACTGTGGCTTTTTTTGTTTTGTTTTTGAAACAAGGTCTTGCTATGTAGTCCAGGCTGGTCTTGAACTCACTACAGAACCCAGGCTGGCCCTGGACTCACAGCGGTCCTTCTGTCTCAGCCTCCCAAGTGCTGAGATTACAGATATGCACCACCATGTCTGGTTTAACTGTGCTTTTAATCAAATCTTAAAATCGTGCATGGGCAATGTGCAGATATAGTGTTACGCTAGGCCTGGACACCTGCCCTCTGCGGTAAGCAGTGTGCATGGTATTACTCCTGTTTACAGGTGTGAACATGGAGATCCAGAGGTGCCAAGGGATTCACCTGAGGTCAGACTTCAGTCATTTCCTTCTTTAATTTTGTTGTTTAGCTATGATTGTCATGGGAAGGTTTCACAGAGTTTGGAATTCTTGGCAGTAATTTTTAAAATCAATTCCTGCAGTATTATTTTTGGAGTCAACTGGGGCTCTGGACATTCTGGAGATTAAAGAGATGAATTACAGTGTTTAAAAAAAAAAAAATGAGGTCTAACCTATGTGATGGCCTTGTGTTGCCCCCTTATGGAACTTCTGATATTTGCAAAATTCTTTCCTGAATGTGGTTTTCATTAAACTGAGACAAATAAAATCCATTGCTTTAGCATTTCTCAGGAGAACATGTTATCTTACCATTTTCATATATTACTAAAATTTAGTCAAATTTAAGGAAAATGTGATTGCAGGTACATTCACAGAAAACTTTTCTGTGCTAATTTCTTACTACATTTCTTAGCTCTCTTTAGGGTAGCCTCAGGACTGACCAGTTTTCATACTTTAAAACAAAGTAGCCAACAAAGAGGGTGGTGGTCTAAATGTTTTAGTAAACATGAAGGATAAGGCAATGAGTTATTTAAAAAATTTTCTAGTCTGAGAAATGTTTAGGAATTTGGTTAAGTATTTTAAAAAGTGGGTTTGATTTCTAGCCCTGCTACTTGATGGCTGGATAACCTCAGGCAAGCCTCAATTTTTTTGTCTTTTACCTTTATTTTATTTTATTTTTTTTTTTTTTTGGTGCTGGAGATCGAACTCAGGACCTTGTGTTTGCCAGGCAAGCACTGTAACCACTGAGCTAAATCCCCAGCCCCAAGACTCAATTTTTTTGAGTCTCAGCATCATTCTCTGTAAAACTGGGAAGAAGAGGGCCATTTGTGAAGGCTTTGAGAGGATTTTTGGTGTCCAGAATGCATGGAAAAGTACGAGTGGACATAGTCGTTGTAGTCATAGTGAGCCCTGGATCATTGAACTTAACTCTTCAGTCTTAATGTAAGGAGACTGAACTAAAGAAGCTCCAAGTGAGTCCTTTACACTCTTACGTCTCTGAGCTGATGGATGCAGGACGCACAGAGGAAGCAGCAGAACCATGAGCAGAATTTTCATTGCCTCTCTCCTGGGAGGGACTTTTCTAGGAGGAGCAGAAACTTCAACAATAATTTGCCAGCAGGAGCTGCTAGTTCTGGCCACACTTTCTGAGGACTCACAGTTTCTGAGCAGAATTAGATGCAGTGGAGGCTATTCCAGTTACCAGAGCAGCTGCAGAGGTACGGGGCCAATCTGTCCTCTAAATGCAGCGAAGACCACCCATCCCAGAGGGTTCAAGGTTTGGAGGCTCAGTAGGGAAATAAGGGCTGGTGGTTTGCAGCAGAAGTGCTTGTCAGGAGACTGGGAAGGGGCACTAATCGATGTCTAAGAATAGCCTGGAAGAAATCGTAGGAGGGGAGTCATTGTCTCAAGGCTCAACTTCACTGTTATCAAAGATGGACAAAGCTAGACCTTAGTTAAAGTGGTAGAAACAGGCTTTACTAAGTAATCTGGCAAAAAAGAGCTGAACTTTCTTCCCATCTGTGTAGACATGACTGGATGTTTTGTTTTATTGTATTTTTTAAATTTTTCCAATGCGATTTTATTGTGTATGACTAAAAGTTACCTATAAAAACTTGTAATATATGTACATTGTTTATTGACTCTATTTATAGCTCTATTGAGCTACAGTTGATATGTAAAAATTGTACAGTTTAACGTATATATCCTGGTGAATCTGACCATTTGCGTGTACTCATGATACCATCACCACATTCAACACATCTGCCTCTGTGAAGAGAGACAGTAGCAGGGAAAACGAGAGACGGCTGGGGGCCAAGTGAAAACCGGTGAACAGTCGGTCAGTGCAAATGTGATTAGGCCAGCTGTGTCTGCGAGCCAGCAGTTATCAAAGTTAGGATTCTGTCCTGCTGGTTGCACTTCCAAGAATGGCTTTCAGGCCTTTGAGAAAGAACCTCCTTAGGTGTAGGAGAGACGTATACACCTCAAATCCATTTTTAGTAAAAGTCCGAAGAAAAAGAGTTCAGAGGCCTGTCTTCAGAACACACAGAATGTTCTCTGGCAGCACTGAGCTCTCTCGAGGGCATTTTAGTGGAGGGTTTGCTAGGTCGTCCTGGGGGCAGCCTTCCACTGACGGAAGCCGTACTACTTTGATCTTCTCTTAAGCTGAAAGTTCTCCAGGTCCTACTGTGAGGCTTTCCTGACTGATGGAACCCCTTTGGGTCTCCACCTGTCAGCTTTGATGGCATGTAGGAAAGCGTGTAGTTTATTTAGTCATTCCACAAATATTAATTGGGAACCTTTCATGTCCTGGGCACAGTTTCAAAGTTAGGGCGTTTTGGAGAAAAATATGGGCTGTTTGTATTGGTCAATAGTTGTTTTATTTGTCTTACCTTAACTAAACAGTTAAGTCCTTTGAGATTAGGAACAATGTCTTATTCTTTTGTCTTATACACAGTGTGTAATATAGCAGAGACTAATATTTAACTGAGTTCCTTCACTATAATTGAATGAAACAATAAATAAAGAAGGTAAAGGAAAATGCTTTGAAACAGAGTTTGAGTAATTTGGGAGTTCAGTGGAGAAGAAATAGAAAATGACATTTTGGCTTTTATTATGGGCTCTGGAAAATCTGATTTGAAAAACTCCATTTATTAAAAATGCAAATATGAGGACCATCCATCAATTTTTAGGACCAGGGAGGTGAAATGAAACAACAGCCTTCCCCTAGCTTGGATTGTGCTGGATGATTAAGCCAAGGAGATGTGGCTGCTCCTGGCAGGGTCTGGGCAGAAGGTGCATACTTCCTGTTCCTGGATCTCCAAAGTGGGGGGCCTGGACTGGGGTCCTAGTGCAAAAAATGAAATTTTGAGGACAAAGCTCTGAAGATGCTTTTACTCAGACATCAGTCACCCTCTGCTCATCAGAGACTGGGAATTTTCAGTGTAAGGAAATTATATCCTTAGTGGCCTTTTTCACAGGAAGAAGAAAGTAATTACACTGTATGGAGTATACTTACTTCTGTTTTGGACATCTAGTAAAACTTATTTGTTATTTGCTTCATGAAGTACAAGAGAGAAATAAATCTTAGGTGATATTAAAATAGCACTTTTTTTCCATGTCTGTTTTAACATGGCTGAAAATATTAAAAAAAGAAAAATCTACTAGTTTCATCTGTCCCAAGGCCTAAGAATAGGTACCAAGAATTGTATTTTTTTGAATGCCAGGAGTATTCTGAGCACCTGCCAGCTCTGCAGCAAATGGAGGGGTGGTTTTTGGGTGAGAGGCTGTCCTGGAGGGAGGCCAGGCCGCAGTTGGCTGAGTTGTAATGCTTTCATCTGAGGTGTTGGCATGAGAGTTTCCACCACTCTTTTCCACACTGTTATTGATAAGGTCAAAGCTGGTACAGAACTGATGTTAGAAGCTGTAAGACATAGTGCTGTTTTTTTTTAACAAAGAAGCATGCATTTTAGCTAGTAACCTTTCCCCCTAAAATATTCCCGATGTGCCTTCTGTTCTAATGTTTCTCAGTGGAGTGATTTTGCTTCCAGGAGGGATTAGCAATATTAGGTGATATTTCTGATTGTCATGATTAAGAGGTGGGCTGGTACTGGCTTCTAGCGGGTAGAAGATGGAGATGCTGCCTAACGTGCTATAATGCACAGGAGAGCCCCTCAAAAAAAAAAAAAAAGAATTCTGCAGCCCAAAATGCCAATAGTGCTGAGGCTGAGAAGCCCTATTTTATATTTGAAGACAAAAACCAGTCCGTTCCTTACTGTGCCAAGTGATACTTTATCATTCAAAGTATGGTTCCCCAGACACCAATCTGGGAGATGTTCAGTCCCCACTCAAGCCATCCTGGGCCAGAATCTGCACCTTTTTGTTTGTTTTATTTTAAGACAGGGTCTCTCTAAGACAGGCTTTCTCCTGCCTCATCTTGTTGAATAGCTGGGACTTCGGGGCTACACGGCCATGCCTGGCCCAGAATGGACATTTCATGTAGATGTCCACAGACCTGTTCAACTCTGAGACTCATGATGTCATTCTCTGAGAACTGCAGAGGGCGAGGTAGTATAATAAGTGCTCTGGGGTGACCACGTCAAGATTTACTGTCTTAAAATTCACGAAAACTCATGTGTTCTCCATTTGTGCCTTTGTTTTCACTGACGTTTCTTCCATCTCTCTGCTACCTTTTCCTCCCTTCTTCTTTTTCTCCTTTTCTCTCTTACCTTCTCATCGGCTTCATCAAAGCTGTATCCATTAACTTCATTTCATATGTGCGTTGCTTTTCCAAGGTCTTTAATTTAGAGACCTCTCTGGATAGAAAAAAAGGCAACACTTATCTCTTTAAATAAAGGAAACTGCCCTAGAGGGCTGAGTGGGTAGACTCTGGAAGGAAAGCCATACTTTTTGAAACCTGGTAACACAGTTAAATTCTGTTTTCCTGCACTGAACTTTCAATGGTGAAATATTAAAAAGGAAGGCAATAACTTTCATCCAGTACTAGTTTAATCAGAAGCCCGTGTAATCAGTCTCTTCGATATACCTTTTGTCAACGCAGCCCCAGGTTTTGAATAGGCAAACTAAAACCTTGAAAATTTGCCATATTGACTTATCAGCAAAGTTTCTGCTGAACCTCATATAATAACGATTTTGAGTAAGAACAGAGTCTAGAGCCAGATGTGGGGTGCGTGCCTATAAAGCCAGAACTCAAGAGATGGAGGCAGAATGCCAGCCTGTGTGACATAATGAGTTCAAGGCCAATCTGGGCTACATAGCGAGACCCTGTCTCAAAGACACAAATAAACACAAAAGCATAAAATTTAGACTACACACCAGTCAGTGCCAAAGAACTATGAAGTTTCGAAGTACTTTAGGTACTTTATTTAGCAACATTTTTAAGCCTTTGCTTGGGTCAGGTTTACTACCTGTTAGCTCCTTGGACTTTTTTCTAGAGAAAATATGAGCTGAAATTTTAATTTATTAAATCAGTGTAACTCGATAAACATTTACCAAGCATCTAGTGTCTACACTGGAATAAGAATTTGGAAGATTAAAAATAGTAGGATATGGGTTGGGGATTTAGCTCAAGTGGGAGAGCACTTGCCTAGCAAGCACAAGGCCCTGAGTTCAAAAATAGTAGGATATAATTTTTGTCTTAGTAGTCTGTGTGAGCATGCGTGCATCTGTGTTGGGATAAAAATATGCAGACTTTTGTTCATGGTAAGTGTATTTAAACATGTATCAACAAGAGCTACAGGACATCATAGAGAAATAGTCATGTTTCTTTGTTATAGGAAAGAGGATTTTGAAATAAGAAAATGACTGAAAATTTTCTAGTTACTAAAATGTTGATGGTTTCACAGGAGCATTTTACATCTTGGTTAACAATTACAGTAGATTTCAAGGATGTTTAGCTAAGTAGGCCTGACAGTGTGAGAAAATTACCATTCTTATTTATACCTGTTTTCCTCAGAATTTCTTCATATATACATACATATTCAAAACTACAGTGGCACCAAAACAGAGATTTATTCTTATTGATTGTGAATCTAAGTCATATATGCAAGAAAATGAAACTAAGTATTGAAAAGAACGTTCTAAAGACAAACTGTAAAGGATTTTTAAAATCAATTTAATTGAATAAAATTTATCTCAATTAGAAATGACTTTTTAAAAATAATACCTGTAATAGCCACTATGCAAATTTCTTCACCAGACATCTCCTGGGTCTTCAATAATAAGATGCTAGCGATAAGCTCCAACTTTTTCCTAAGAGCTTATCAATGTGCAAAAGGACATGTACTACCTGGAAATGACAAAATGGAAAGTTATTCCTTTTGCTTGTACCATGTAACCTTGGAAATTACTATTTGTGCCAAAAATTACATTAGTATTTGGATGAATTCCTAAAGAAATTAAAATGAAATTGATTCCTAGAGAAGCTTTATTCAATTAGGCAGTAGCACTTACAGAGCCATTTTTTTTAGAGACAAGATAAAACTGGTTTTCTGTGATTAGTTTCAAGGCAGCGCTCATCTTTTGAAATTGGAGGTTGATACTCGCTTTTGACGTTAAAGATCAGTAATATAGTTAAGGGGGTGTGTTCCCTGTGGCATAAAACAAGTCTATCTATGTGTCACTGATGCTGGTCTTGAATTTTCCAAATGTACTTTTATTTTCCCCGACTTCCATGAGTCATTTACTCTCTGAATTGAATCCTGTGTATTCTTTGCTCATGGTATTTTGGCAGCCTCCGCACCCATTCTGATGGCTTTTATTTGGCTTGATATCAAAACCTTGAGAAACTGGTTAGGTATTTTGATTTTTAAAAAATTATGTAATGAACAAACTTCTTTGGAATACTAGAATATACTAGTAATTTAGGGAGATAAAAGCTAGTAAACTCCTCTTGAAAGTAATTTTAAAAATTCTCCTTTTGAGGAAATAGATATGAAGGAATCACATGATAGAAATAAAATATTTAAGAAAGAGAGAGCAGAGGGCTGGGGATTTAGCTCAGTGATTAGAGTGCTTGCCTTGCAAGCACAAGGGCCTGAGTTCAATCCCCGGTACCACAAAAAAAAAAAAAAAAAAAAAAAAAAAAAAAAAAAGAAAGCAGAGACCTCCACTGAGGGATTTCAGACTCCATCCAATCTTGCAAGAGACCGTTAACAAGTTTATGCTGTTCAAACCTTACACTTCCTTCTTCCTTTGTGAAAGATGTGGTGTGGAAGAGGTTTGTAGAGTCCAAAGTAACACAATATTAACTAAATGCTGTTAACTGGATAAAGATCCAGACAGAAAAGAAAAGACAGATTAGTGGGCAGTGTACCTCCAGAAGTTCAAGGGGAAAAAAATCACAGATGCTTGCCAGGCCAAGATGGTTGGCAGTGGGAATATGTGTATTTTTAATAATAAAACATCTATAGAGGAGGATAGTAGAATATATAGAAGCAATACAAGTTCATGAATCTGCAATCTTAAATTTCTCTGAGAGAGTTATGAAAAGGGTGGAGAAAAATCCCTTCAGGAACACTTGAACCAAAAGATGAATTTTGGATGTAAGTAAATCTTTGCCACAGATATATCTGTCCTTTGGCTCAAAGTAAGAACTGACTTGCATGATTCTGGGCAAGAATGAGCAGATAGCACTTTGAGAAGATCATTAATTTGCAAGAAGTTGATAAAGGCTAAAGAAAAAGTGAGATTAGGACAGTTTGTTCCATAGCAGAATAACTTCCATGTGCTGGCCCTGTGTTTAGCACACAGCATTTATTGAGCTTATAATTGAATCATTTCTTTATAACATGTAAAAGAGTAAGTTTCCTAAAACCAACGTTCAACAAGAATACAATCCAAGGACTAGCAAAACGAGCCTCTCTCTTTTCCCTCTAGATCATACTACCTCCTGATTGCATTGTTCTTCCATGGTTCTGGGGGGGCACAGTCCGTCGACATTTAAAAAAGAGTTTACAAATGAAGTACAGGATGCTCAGTTAAGTTTGAATTTCAGGCAGACTGAAATTTGATTCCAGTGTAAGTATGTCCCAAATATTGCACAGTTCTTGCCAGTTCCAGCATTCTTTTCTTCCTCTTCTCTTAAAATTGATTCATACCGATTCATTTACTCAACAGATATGTATGAACCAGCTTCTTTGTGTGCCGCGTTCTGGGTTTTGAGAGAATAGTGAGGCAGCAAGATAACTGCCTTTATGAAGGAGCCCAGAAAACAAGCAAGCAGACACCCCACAGAATTTTATGAATGTGAGCACTGAAAAAGTAAAGCAAGTACAGACAGAAAATGCTGGGTTGGTGGACAGACGCAAAGTGAGGAATATGTGGCTAAGTAGTATGAGATGGTGACATTTCAGCAAAAACCAGACTGATGCCAAGACGTGAGTCATGCAGATCTGTGGCAAGTGCATCTGTCGTCAGCGAGGGTATCAAGCAAACCCTGAGTCTAATAAAACTTGAAATATTTTTAAATTATTAATTTGTAGAAATAGTATAGTCTATTTTGTCTCCACCCTGACAATCATTTTTTTCTACTTCACATTTGCAACAAATTGGCAGGGAGTACAGGGAACTGGTTAGGTCAGTTTCTCTGCTTTTAGCCGGAGGTATTAGGAATAATGCCCTGTTTGTTCTTTCTTTTTAAAAAATTTTGGGGTACTGAAAATTGAACCCAGGGCCTCACACATGCTAGGTGAGCACCCTGCCACTGAGCTATATCCCTATATCACTACTCCTTTGTTTGTTTATTGATTTATTTATTTTGAGACAGGGTCTTGCTATGTAATCCAGGCTGGACTTGAACTCTCTGTGTAGCCCAGGCTGACCTTGAACTTGCAGCAGTCCTCTTGCCTCAGTCTTCTGAGTGCTGGGATTACAGCCATGTGCCACCACACTTGGCCCTTTTTTGCTTAATTTTGAGATGGGATCTCACTTTGCCCGAGTTGGTCTCAAATTTGCCATCGTTCTGCCTCTCTCCCGAGTGACCCAACTACAGTCTGCTGTCCTGCTTGTTCTTGCAGGAGGTTTTCTTGTGAAAGTCTGTATGTTGATGGCAATGACTTTTGAAGCTGATTTCTACATCCAGTGGGTTCTTTCGGTGTGAAACTTGGGTCCGGACATCTGTGAAAAGTATTGTGCTCTGAACAAAGGAGAACCCAATGAGTAGGTTGTGACACTGGCCCATTCAATGACTTAGATATGGCATCCGTTTATAAACAGCATCCATAAGGCACATCTTCCAATAAATTGCAAATGAAGGGTTCACAGTGACTCTCACCTTTTTTTTGATATTAAAAATTATTCCACTGCTTTATTAAACGTAAGTATAAATGAAAACAAAACCCAGCAATAAATATCACTTTACTTTTGTCAAATTAGTAAATATGTTTTAAAATTTTAATATCTAATGCTGGTGATGATGCATGATGAGGCTCTGAAGAGAATATACATTTTTTTCGTATTTATTTTTTGAATGACAAATAAAAATTATGCATTTTTGGTGCCTGACATGAGTTTTAAACATATACTCAATTGTGGAATGGCAAAATCATGTTAGTTAAAATTGCATTACCTTAATTAAAATTGTGATGAGACAATTAAAATCTATTTACTTAGCAATTTTTAATTATACAATATATTTTTATTGAATATAGTCAGTGTCTCGATTTTCTTAATCAAAAGGGCTCCCTGCTTGCTGGTGGCTGGACCCCCGTACTCAGCCACGTACGGAAGGCAGCAAACTCACCTTTGGGCATCGAGACTCCTTCCTGTGGCTGCTCGGGGACACTGCTTGGGAAGTCTCCCATCTTCCCTGCAGCATCTGATTTCCCCTCCCTACTGCTGATAGCACGACATGATGCTGTCGTTTCTCCCATCTTTTGAAAATCTCTTGATCTGTCGTCCTCCAGCTCCTTCTCCATTTCTATGTCCCCCACTATCATAATTCCTTGAAATAACTGTTGAACTTGTGGCCTCCAACATCGCTCTTGATCTCTGCAGTCCTTGATTGGGCTTCTGGCCCCACCGTTCCATTTGGACTTGTCAAGGTTACCGTGAGCTCCATTCTGCTATAGTCCAGGGCAGTCCTCGCCACGGGATTCTGGCGATGGCCGCTCTCTGCTCCTTGAAGTGGTTGGCTTCCAGATGCTTCATTCTTGGCTTTTCTCCTCCGACTCCTACCTCATTTTCAGCATCCTTTGCTGGTGTCTAATTATTCTGACTTCTAAGTATTGATGTGCCAGTCTCAGGTTTTCAGAACCATTTTCTTCTCTTCTACATTTTATTGCCTTTAGGATCTTGTTCTATTTCTTCCTTGATGTCTCTCAAATTTATATTTGCAACCCGGCCTGCCTCCTTGAATGCTTGTTTCACTAAACACCTACCAATTCAGTAGCCCATCAGTACCCCATCTGCTGGGAAAATTTTCCCTGTGCTGCTGTCACTGAGGACAAATCACCTGTTTCTAATGCAGCTCATTGCAGTTTCTTACTTTTTTTTATTTTATTTTGTTTTAATGGTACATTTTAGATGTACATAGTGATAACACTCATCATAGGGGATTTGTACCTGTACGTGATATATCTTCTTGCTTCCTTTTTCCCTCTTTACAAAGGCTTTGTTTCCATTGCGGCTCCTTCCTAACTGGCCTCCTTGTGTCTGCCCTTGTCTTTCCCTGATCTGTTCTGCAAATGTTCTCAGAGTACTTTTTTTTATGCATGTAGAGCATGTCCTGCCTGTACTTGAGAAACCTCAACTTTTCTTTAGCTATTCAAAGTGCAGGCCCGAATTTGCTGAGGTCATTCACCTCTGGCCTCCTGTGACTTCCTGGTTCCCTTCGTGGGCTCACTTCTCTTAGCCACCCTGGCGACCTTGCTGTCTCTCACCAGTCAGCTCTTGAGCCTAATGCTTCCTCCCTGCTTGGAATCATCTTTGCTCAGATCTCCTTGATGCTAGTTCCTTAGCTCTCTGCTCGGATGTCAGGTCACAGCAAAGCCTCCTGGCTGCTCTATGAAAACTGTCCCTCCCTCCCCCAGTGTGCTACTTTCCCTGTCCTGGTCATACTCCTCCTCGGCACCCACTGCACTCTAACGTGTACAGAAGGCATGTGGGTCTCTTTATCCCCCGACCCCAGCCCTCCTGTGTGTAAACTCCTTCAGGTCCGGATTTTTTTTTTTATTACTATGACTCAAACACCCAGAAGAATGCCTTGCAAACATAAGTGATCAATAAATCTTTATGAAATGGGGAAAAATCAGGTTTTATCTTGTAGTATAGGGGTAGACAGTGGGACAAAATATTTAGAATCAAGAATTAAACTGATTGCCTTTCAAGAACATCTTTTCGAGGCAGGCATGGTGGTGCATGCCTGTAATACTGGCACTCAGGAGGCTGAGGCTGGAAGATTGCCAGCTTGGGCTGCAGAGCAAATTAGAGGCTAGCTGGATTACACAGCAAGGCAAACAAACGAACACACACACACACACACACACACATACACACACACAAGCAGGCCTTTCAAAATAAATTATTTTTCTTCAGTTTGTGCTAATTGTTCTATATAGCTTTTACTGTAAATTGTACTATAAACCTAAAGGTAATGATAATTTTTTTTGATAATTTAAATTGATGTAATAATGCTAATAAAAACATGGTTTTCATTTGAAGTACTGATATGATTATAATTATTAAAATTCCTTTATATATTTTCATGTGTTGAAGCATGTTAAACAGAAAATTATATTGTTTTTATATAATTATTTCGTAGGTGATGAAGTATCTAACTTTACTCTTTGCAAATATTTTTCAGAATCTTCCTAGTGAACATTAGGTAGTGTGCAGTGGAAGCAAGAAAATAGGTGAGCTAATATCGCTCTCTACTGGTTAAAATTAGACATAACTTTTTTAGAATACTTTATTCATGACAGTTCCTTTAGCCTATGGAAAGCTAGGAATTTGACATTTCCAATTTGTCACTTGACCTTATAATGTTAACATTTTTAATATTGAAGAAACTAATCATTAGTTAAAATCCTTAAATAAGCATCGTACAAAAATTACACGACCAATCAAGTTCTGATAAAAGCATTTACATTTCATTAGCAATCAAAACATGCAACTTAAGTGAAAAGCTGTATACTTTTTACATCTGTCAAATCAATAAAAATTTGAGAACAAAGTAACTTTTGTTTCTTTTAGAGAGGAGGTCTTAAGTTACATAAAATATTGTTGGGTGTTATTTGTCCTTTCTGCTGAGGAGAGGTACAAGACTCTTCAGATGCTCAGAGATCTCTGTTTTCAAACGTTAAGAAGAGATATTTAATTATTTTGGATACTGTAGTAATTTGGCAAACTGTGCCCCTCCCCAAGTCAGGTGTATATTATGTCAAAATTATTTTGAGTACTTAACTTTAAACCACCTAAATATTCAACAATAGAAAATTTGATATAAATAACATTCCATAGCTATTAGCAACTGTGTTATAGAATACATCATGAAGAAATGTCCAGCACATGGAATTAGGTAGAAAAAAGTTCCTCATTTAATGTATGTGGTATGATCCTGAATTTGGTAAAACACTAATACATATTGTGTGCAGAAAAAAATTTGACAGTGTACATCTTTAGCCTAGTGCTAAAATGCCACTGCTGGCTATGGGTTACTCAATGTGATGGACTAGTCTTTATTTTTTAAAAAAAATCTATGATGTGCATATGTTACTTGTGTAATTATAATAAATACCATGGAAGAGGAATTATTAATTTTCTCCACTAAAAGGTTTGGTACAGAATGTTCTATAACTTTTACTAAGTTGAGTTGAATAGATACAAATTTGTGAAAACACTTTAAAAGATTAGAACAATAATCAGCTAATAATCTACAAATTGCTTCCATGTGCTTGCAGACTGTCTTAATATTTAAAAGTAGCCTTAAAAATCTGTAACTTTCCAACAAATAGAAAGATCTATGTTATTCAGCATGTTTACAAGACAATAGGAGCCTTTGTACTGCTTCAGTGATTACTATAGTAATAAGGAAGAACAATAAGAATAAGAGGAATAGAGTAAGATAAAATGAAATACCTTTAAAAAATAGAGCATTAACTAAGGCAAATAGACTACTTTAAAATATACAAATATGCTCCTAAAAGTACCAGACATGAAAGTTTGGATTTCCAGACAAATTTTCCTTGTGTGAGCGAGCGTGTGTCCTTCCTACCAGCATTGTATTGTGGGTGGGCCCTCCCTTGCAGCACCTCGGCAATGGGGAGGTGTCAGCTTGGGCTGCACAGAGGTGAACGTGGAACTGTGAGAACGCTGCATTCCCTATATAGATCGAATTCCTACTGAAGAGGAATCCTGACTCCAGAACACAGTGAGTGCAGTTGTCACACAGATGAAAACGCCACTGCTCTGACAGGGCTTTTCAGATACAAGGTAAAGGGGGGAAAAGCCAGGTGCAGGGTCACCCACAGCTGCTTTCTTTGATGTAAATTTGCATTTCATTGCTTTTAAAAGTGAACACTACCCAATCCAAAAATGGGCAACTGAAATGAATAAACATTTCTCACATGAAGAAATAAAAATGGCAAATAAATATATGAAGAAATGTTCAACATCACTAGTCATTCGAGAGATGCAAATCAAAACAACATTAAGATTCCACCTCACTCCAGAAAGAACCGCATATATGGAAAAATCATCCAATAACAAATGCTGGCGGGGCTGTGGGGAAAAAGGAACACTTCTCCACTGCTGGTGGGATTGTAGACTGGTCCAGCCACTGTGGAAATCAATATGGAGATTCCTCAAAAAACTACAACTGGAGGTCCCAT